>CM040424.1:94654942-94777442 GCA_022702705.1 Papilionanthe hookeriana x Papilionanthe teres | reverse complement strand
ATTAAAATGACACTAAAAAAAATAATGAAAAAACTAAACCTAAACTTTTAGAATAGTCGTGAAACCTAAATTCTTAGGATAGCCACCAAACAAATAATGAATTACAAGACAACAAAACAATAACATTGATAAAATAAAATAAAATTAAAATGACAAATAACAAAACAAAACAAAATAAAACCGACATAACAAATGACATTGATAAAAATCAAACTCTTAAAGTAATATGACATATTACCCCTAGGATTGAACATTGAAGTTTTTTTCTTATTCTCGAATTCTCTTAGAAAATAAATGTTAACATCAATCAGAAGTTTTCTTAGACAATTTTAATTGTCTAAGATGTAATTAACTATAGGAACTTGCTCCTATAGGAGATTTAAGAACTCAGGATAGGTATCAGACCTATAAATCTCTGGTTATCAAAATTTCATATGTGATCTTCCTTATATAAAATTTATAGAATAATACATTATATAATCTCCTTTTATAGGGATTATCACCGACATTTCTTATTCTTCTGCTTACATTATATTAGCCATTTACTTTTTTCAAACTTGTTATTATTTGAGGATCGTTTACATGATCTAAAAGAAATAAGATTTTTTTGAAGATTAGGGAAATATCATAGATTAACAGAGTGGCGACTCTAAAACATGACATCGAGAAAATCTTCGGTGGCTCTGGATGCTGATCACAGAAAAATACATTAAGAAATTCATATCTATTTTTGATGAAATTGCACTTTAAAGAAATATATTTTCTTTATTTTACAGCAGGAATGAAGATTTATAAGTGATGGAAGCAAAAAGCATGAAATGGAGCGAAGTTGGATCAAAAAGGAAGAAATTCATGCAAAATGAACTAAGTCGCCGACGGCGAGATCGAGGCCGCCGACGGCGAGATCATGAGGAGAATTTACGAAGGAATTATAACTACCTCGCCGACAGCGAGCCCGAGCCCGCTGACAGCGAGATCGCGTGGTTTGAAGACCTTCTAGAAGCCCCGCTGACGGCGAGGTCGTTTCTCGCCGACGGCGAGACAGTTCAAAATGCATATACATTGAACCTAGACGCTTTTTGGAGAGGTGTTTAAGCATCCCTTGGACCTTTGCCTACCTCTATAAATAGAGGACGAATTTGTGTGTCATTTGTGTGTCATTTGTATGTGTCTCTGGAGTCTTAAGTGAGTTTATTTAGAGAGTCTTAGTGAATCTTTAATGAGTTAGAAGTGTGTTGTACTAGAAGGAAAAGTCAAAGGAACTTCAAGGATTCTGCTTGGGGAGGAAATTAAAATAAGTATCTTTGTTTATTGTTGTTAACTTTAAATGAAATCCATGCTTTATTTTATTCCCATGCATTCTGAGTAGTTTTCTTAGTCTTTCTCCTTGTTTATGAAAATTATGCGAATTGATGAAATTAAATAGAAGTACCTAATATATTAAAATAAATTGTGATAATTTTTACTTAGAACTTAATTTACTTTCAATCCGACTAATTGATTTGTTAAAATATGTTGAAGTATCAACTATAGTAAAAATTACATCCAATATTCGGGAAGTCAAAAGCCTTGGAAGGAGGGTGCGAAATAAATAGGGAAATATTATTTATCGGACGTAGAATTGAACATTTTAGTGTGACGGACTAAAATATTCAATTTGGTCCTATTGTTTGAAGTCGAAGTGTAGATGTTAGCCCTCGAAGTGAGGGGAACGTGGGAGCTACGAAGTGGCGACCGGTATCCTCCCGGCTAGACGCAGATTCAGTAATCAAACATAGGGTTAGTCAATGTTCTTTGCACCTAGACCAAAGGGTAAAGAATAGGAATGCTCCTATTGGTCACAATACAATTCAAGAATTCTATTTAGATTCATCATTCACTTAATTTTCTAAAAACAAGGAGAAGGATACTTTTTCTGAATTATTTAAATCAACTTTATTTCAAGCATTAGTTTACTTAGTTTCCTGTAGTTACTTAAAAATTTCCGATTACTATTTTAGTAGGTAATTCCTTTAAATTTTAGCTGATACACATCTGTTAAAAACTTCCCTGTGGGATCGATAACCAGGACTCCACTAGAGCCCTGTATTACTTGATACGATATGTATACTTGCGTAGAATCCACATTAAACATTCCATCATAAAATCATATATATATATATATATATATATATATATATATATATATATATATATATATATATATATATTAAAGCGAGATCAAGTTTTTGGTGCCGTTACTATTAACATAATTTGCAAACATATAAAAAGTGGGTCGGATGCCGACAGTGGACTTGACTCAATTCCTTCTACAAAGGTTGAAAGTGAGTGGCGCTCCAACTAGAAAACTCAAATGGGTTAAAAATTGTTAGTGGATTTCAATTGGTATCTTCCATACAAGTTAACATTTTTGAGCGATACTCTAATGCACAACCCTAGAAAGGTCAAAAGACGTTGGTGGTTCTTGTCGTTTCAGCCTTCTTACAACGAGAAGCTTTAACCAACATCTCATGCCCTCAATAATAAATAAATAAAGAAATAAAACGTAAGTGAGGCAGATAAACTTATTGTCATAATCATGCTTGTGAAAATATAAGTATAAAAAAATAAAAGAAAATGCTCTGGGATCAAATTACTAATAAATAGAGATTACTAAATAATATCACTAAGAATAATATTGATTTGACTCATACAATAAAGCATAGATAAAAATGTAAGGAAAACAACAAAAAGGAGGGCAAATATATCAGTCCAACTTGAACATCAAATATAAATGAATATTTAGAAAATAGATAAGAAAAACAGAGCGCTAAGCAATTTCAATGTTCTCTCCCTCTTTGTTACTGGAGAACACCTTCTTCAGCTTGCTCTCAATAAATGGGGGTACTCTGAATTCTAGATGAGGGTAAGTCTTTCTACAACAACCCTAGTATGACATTGCACTACTCAATTCCTCTTCAGAGAGCACCGGATGAATCCCTCCCCGACATACTTCTTCCACATCCCCTTCTCCTTAACATTAGATATATGATTACGAACCTCCTAAATGCGATGCCAAATGATTCTTTTGAATTAGATTGAGCTCTTGAATACCTCCATAGCCCTTAGCTTGAATCTAGTGATATCGGCCTCCTTATCAGACCTCAATTTCCAGACCTCCTCTTCAAGAGCTGACATTTTTTTTATCTCAAAGCATTCAAAATCGTGTCGTTCGGACTGACGTCGGCTCATGCCTCCATAAATCATCTCCAAGTCCTAAAACTATAGTAAAAAGAAAGTCTCCAACATGAACAAGTCTGTTTTGCATTGTGATAGCTAAGATTATAGGGAAAAAACTTCCGTTGCTCCAGAATCATATCAGAGATTTTACTCGCCCTAGTGAACTTGATATTGATATATTTAATGTTTCATTCTCTCAAAGAAAGACCCGATACCATTTAAAGTTCTATCATTTTATCCATCTAGAATAAATAACTTTATGCCAGGTGGATGAAAGAAATGTGCAGCATCAAAATTTTACATATACTCACAAAGTCCGCGGCCTTCTAGAACCTGATGCATGAATGAGTCAACACACTCTCCGGAAAGTGAATCTTTGAAGGACCAAGTGGATGAAAAATGTTTGACATCAAAATTTTACATATACTCACAAAGTCCTTGGCCTTCTAGAACTTGATGCATGAATGAGTCAACACACTCTCCGGAATATGAATCTTTGAAGGACCTCCTTGCCTCTTCACTCCTCTTGCACTATTTTGAGGAAGCATCACAATCACTACTGATAAGGGTGCTTCAGAGGCGTTATAAGGGATTGCTCAGAGCGCTTCTTAGATTTCTTCAAATCATTGTAGAAGATTGCACATGATGGAAAGAGAGTCCAAACTTTAAAAGGAATTCCTTGCTTATGAATTTGTAGATATAGTACACCTCTGACGCGTCCCCTTGAAATTTAAATTTTTTTATCCATAGTATTTCATCTTACGAGCCACCATCATACAAGATCCTTCATATGAAAATCTAATATTTTTCTTCATAATGAGACACAACCATGTACATCACTAGTAAATCCACCAAAATGGGCAAAAACCTCTGACATCAGCTTAAACTTTTATTTCCTCAAAAAGTCAATCAACTAGATGACGATTGTTACTACCTGATAAGAGAATTGGGAAATAAGGCCCCTAGCCACTTTCAGAATGCCCAACAGCTCGAGCGCCAATAGAATTTGCAAGAAGCTCACAACATCGCCTCGTAACTGGTAACATATCTTGGTGGAGGAGAAAAGGCTCGATTAGTTGGGGTTGGTAACTTCACCACTATGTTGTTTAGAAAATAGAATTTCTTCCGGAATAGCATTTGCTCTTCTTTTGTCGAGTTCGATATAGTATCATTGGGACTCTTGAGTTTCTTTTAATTTTTAGGAGGGTAGGATTTCCCATATGTCAACATCCCGCAACATGAAAAATCCCCTCTGGAAAGCGTAATGACAATGTGTGAGGGAGATCCATTGACTGGAAAAATAGACTAGGAGACTCCGAGGTGGGTAATATATATGCGAAGGGGAGCTCCATTGATCACAATAACATAGGCTCAAAAGGGCCAAAAAAATTGGCTAAGAAGGCCAAAGCTGGGAATAAAGTAGTTGCCCTATCTCCACCTTCCAATACAGTCTAAATTGATGGTCAGATTGCTTTTCATGCGGAACCCACACATTTTCATGCACCAAAGGTTGGCAATTTGCAACTCTGCATGCATGAGGCACTTTGCCCTTTGATTGTAATAGATCATATGACCGCACGATCCTCACCATTTGATCATGCAATTCTTGCCTGTCGCACCCAACATACCAATGTTGAAAGTGGCGTAGCCACACTACGAACGATGTAGCTAGACCACGAATGATGTAGTCATGTCATGAACAACGTAGCCACAAGATCAATGTAGTTTAGCATGCAGGAGGCGATCCACAAAATTCTATATATTTTTGCCTTTTGATGCATGCTCTCTGATCACAATCCTCAGATTCTATCCACACAACAAAGCATTGCATGAAGCCGCACGATCCACTTTACGAGGATGGTAGCTGCCGTTCAAGAGTTCTACCATCCCACGCACCAACGACAAGAATCGTGGGTCCACGTAACTCGTCAACCCATTTTGACTCATTCCGTCGCAGCAGCCCTATGACTCGCTTGAATTGCTAACCCATGACATGACATGACCTCTGTACAGACGATGTAACTCGCCAAACATGCTCCGACTTGCTCTGTTGTGTCGACTCAATGACCTGCTGGTACCACTACCTACCGGTGGCTATTGTCAGCTGCCATCTGCCACAATTGACTGCCAACTCCCACTGCAGTTGATCACCAACTTTGAAAACATCAAATTTCCCATAATTTTTAGGTTTGATAATTTTCAGATGAGCATGAAAAATCACCCAAAAACTGAGGGAAAACGGATACACAATCAAAAAATTTTCATCATTTTGCATGAATCTTGAGGCATGGCATAAATCTTGATACCGTTTTTTGAACAAGACATGTTCAAACTCTAATTAAAAATCACCCAAAACTCTAATTTAGAAAACTTATAGTCAAACTGACCGACCCAACAAAGCGAACACATGACACAAAATTAGCCCAATATGAGGCTGGATCAAGCCATTAATAATTTTTTTGAAACTTTTGGTTCATAATTGGAAGGTTGAATTGATTCAAAATCTGGTAAACTTATAGTCAAATCTAGTTTCTTAATAGACAAGTCCAAAGAGCCCAAGGTTACTCATATTTGACATTGTTAAGAGACTCAAATGTCTAGAAAACACCCTTCGATCACGGGAGTCTCTTCGGGCCGTTCCATGGAGTGGTCCTGTTTTCATTCTTATTTGAAGGGAAGCTAATTCCAAATTCTATAAATCAGTTCTATTCCCTTCATGAAGGGGGATGTAGGCCTTAAAATAGAAGAATAGCCAGACATTGAGTTAGTTCACGAAGGAACTGAATTTCATCGTTGTTCTGAATCGAAGATCCGACGAACGCTTCCCGCTTTCGCAGTCTCCAACAACCATTCAACCATCATTTGTCAATCATTGTCGTCTGCCGTCCCTTGCTCGTTCTAATGAAGCTCCTCAAGGAGTCATAATGAACACTGCAAAGGAATGAGACCAACATCGTGGAGTTACGAGCCACCTTACGGATAAGTGCATCATCATGAATACCAGATTGTAATGAACCTTGACGACGGTGCACCAAAGTCCCGACAACTATTCCTAACTATATTCACTCACGACCATCGTAAAACAAATCCTTCTACAATACAACCAATGCAATTCGAGGAACCGTGTAGCCCTTTCACGCTTGTGAGATAAGGGCCTGAGCATGTACTTATCAAATTATTTTGGATCGTTTTAACTAGGTTATGCCCTGTGATTTTTTTCTTTTTTGGGTTTTCCTCGTAAAAGCTTTTGGTTTTTCTACCTATTACTTCTATTGTCAGTGTGTGTATTGGGTCTTCGTGCAAAACTAAGACACTAAATAATCACTCTATTACTATGATTCTTCTAGCACACATCAATGATCATTCTTTTTTTTTTCATCAGGAAAATGATGCTTTATTTATACTTTTTTAGAAAAACATATTGATTATTTTGTATAAAAAGTTTAAAATATTTTATCGGATGATTCATATTCAACTTTTTTTTATCATACCCCGTTCATCTAGTATTAAAGTGTTTTAATACCCTTGGAGTTAATTGATATTAAAATGATTGAATTCCTCTAGCCTCAGCTCTTGATTTGACTATAAGCATGTAAGCATTAAGAATTACTTAACCTTTTAAATAATCCTTTGAAGTTTCAAACCATTTTTAATTACTTGATTTAAGAGTTTTATACTCGGGTCAGACCACTTTTGGTGTCTTCTAGTTTATCTTATTAAGTCATTTAATTTGATTCTAAATTTATTGAAATTAAAAGCTATAATGTTATAATTCCATCAAAATTTGTTGATGTCATATTATTTGCCCTTACTTTTGCATGCTAACATCGACGTTAGAAAAAGAATATGATTATAATTTGGGAAAAAGAATCTCTCCCTTAATGAAAATCATAATTTGGGAAAAATTACAAGGCACAATCTCTCCCTTAATGACAATGTGGATCTCCTATCGAGCTCCGAATCAAGTAAATTTTTGTAATTATAATGTAGTTATTGTTAAAGTTAGCATGTTAATTAAAGCAAAAATTATTGAAATATGAAACTCTTTAAATGATTGCTAGTTAGTAATTCATGTCTTGCATTATTGTCATATAATGACTTTTTAAAATGTCAGACAAATAATTTTCTAAACATAGTTGAGGCCTTTAGAATGATAGGACGATATATATATTTTTAATATTGTATTTTCAATATTTATCTAAGTTTTATATAAATATGTATGTATATTTTAGCTACGGCCGAAATTATAGCTTAACTTTCTTAATATTAGTGTTGGCTGTCGACATTAATGGGTTGGCCTTTGGGATGTTCCCACCTGAGAAAGGAGTTTAAAGGGTTGAAAACTAAAGACTTAAATAAATCTCTGGTGATATTGATGAAAAGTGATCTAACATTATATAAATCTAATAGTATTATAAGTACTGAAACAAGGCCCCTTATCAATATGCCCCTTCATTAAAAAAAAAAAAAGGAAAAGAAAAGCGTCTCTCTCTCTCTCTCTCTCTCTCTCTCTCTCTCTCTCTCTCTCTCTCTATATATATATATATATATATATATATATATATATATATATATATATATATATATATATATATATATATATATTCATGTAATATGAAAATTTGATTAATATAATTTTTAATTTAAGAGTCTTCTAGATTTATAAGTTTAGATATTTAGCTCCTCAATTTTCTTACTCTTTGGAAGCAACAACTGCGATAAGGACAATGAAATGTATAACAAATAAGGCGAGCACACAAATCACTATACCCCTATGAGGTGCTCTTTTCACTTTGTTCTAGGATTCTTTCTGCCAACTGCTGTTAATCAAACCCCGAGATGGTCTGCTCATTATTCGTTGTGGAGCCTGTCGCTACCAGGTGGTGAATCATCTCAATGGTCGAAGACGATTGCTGTATAGTCCTCGTGAAGCTTCTCACTATCAGGAAGTGAATCATCTCAAGGGTTGAAGACGATCATAGTACGCCACTCGCAGAGCTTGTCGTTACCGAGTGCTGAATCATCTCAAGGATTGAAGATGATTGCCGTACAACCCTAGTGGAACTTATCGTTGTTGGGTGACGAATCATCTCAAGAGTTGAAGATGATTGTCATAACCTTTTACAGAGCTTGTTACTGCTGGGTGGCGAATCATCTCTGGGGCATAGTGGTCGAGTTCCAACTTTCACATTCATGTGTCCTGGGTAGCCCGGTCAGACTTCTGTTTTAGGTTAGGTCCCTGACACGCCTAAAATATATACGCTTTTTGCTATATTATTTTACTCATTTTTTGATGATATTACACTTTAAAGGAAGGTATTTTATATGTTTTTTGGTTTTAGGTACAAGAAATGGTGATTGGAGCGAAAGGAAGCAAAAACGGTGCGATTTGGAGCAAAAACGAGCAAGAAATGAAATTACGCACGACACCTTTCGATAAGTCTTTTGATGCTTAATCTCTTTTACACTTCTTGCATATTTTTGAATGAGATTATACTTTAAAGAAAGGCCATTTTTATGCTTATTTTGTAGGAGCTATCTGTTACGAACGCAACGCAACTGAAATGGGGCGAAACGGAGCTAAAACGGAGCCAAACGGAGCGAAACGGTGGAGCCGCGCAGCAGCCTGCTCGCCGACGGCGAGATCGATCTCTCCTACGGCGAGAATTTCCCGAGACCACCGAAAAATGGCCGAAAAGCTCGCCGACAGCGAGCTCGAACCCGCCGACAGCGGCCCGGACGACCATGAACCGACTTTTGGCGGTTTTGGGCCAATATTCGACGTATTTGGACGTTTTTTCGAAGGGGTGCTTAAGGAAACTCTTCGGAATTCGTCCATGCTCTTTAAAAATGGCGAATATAGGTTAGAAAAAGGAGATTAAGAGAAGATTAGAAAGAAAAAAAATTGGAGAAAAACTTAGAGGAATGTTTAGGATTCTTAGATTAAGAGTAGAAATGTAGATTTCTACCCTTTTGGAGAGATTGGAGAGGAGATTTTTGAGAGAATTTGTAAGGGATTGTACGAGCATTGCATGGATCGACGGGAGACTTTGTGGGAGAGATCTTCCTCTTTCTTTCAAAGGGAAAAAGCTAAGTATTGTTCTTCATTATCTTATGATTTTGTAAACATTTATGTAGTGGATTTGATTTATTTAAATGAAGTTTCCTTTGCGTTTTCTTCGTGCTTTGTGACGTATCTCTCTTACTCTTTCTTCTTCTTTGGAAATAGTGGCATGAGATGATTATGCCATTGTTTTCAATTTACTTTTCTTTTCTAATGAGTAGAATTCATGCTTAGGATTTTGTGATGCATGTTAGAAGTTAATTTAGATATAAATGTTTACATTGCAATTTAGGCCTGTTGTAATGTTAAATTTTGTTGTGAAAACATACGATCCGAGAGGGCTATGCTTTCTACAACTAAGTACGAACCACATTTAAATTCCATGAATGGTGAAGTTCATAGAAGTTGAATGCGAATAAATAGGGAAATAATATTAATCGGGCGCGAGAATTGGAGATTTTAGAGTGACGAGGCTAAAATCCTTAATTCGGTCCTATCGTTTGAGTCGTTGAAGTGTAGATGTTAGCCCTCGAAGTGAGGGAACGTGGGAGCTCCGAAGTGGCGGCCGGTATCCTCCCAGCTTAGCCGTGATTCAGTAACCAAGCATAGGATTAGTCAATGTTCTTTATGTCTGGACCAAAGGGTAAAGAATAGGATTGCTCCTATTTGGCACATACAATATTAAATGCATCTCATTCCTATACATTATCTATTTCATTACATAAGAATAGTAGTTTTTAATATCTCAAAATTCTCCAAACCAATTCATCCAAAAAGGGTTATCTTTAGAATTATTTGCACTTAGTTATAATTACTATTACATTTAACACTTGCATTTAGGAGTAGTTTTCAGATAAAACAAAATTTTAATCGACATTCCAAACTAAGGACTATTAGTAGTAGACTGGAATTTGACTAAAGACCTCTTATTTCACTTCCTCGTTGGATCGATACTGGGGTTTTTAAAGAAAACTACTATATTACTTGAAACGATACGTATACTTGCGTAGTACCTCTAGTGTGTAAAATATTTTCTAATTTTTATATCATTTAAGACTTTGCACACTAGCCGCTATTTATAAATCGGAGTCGAGTTTTTGGCCATCTTTTGGAAGTTAATTTATTGCGTAATTGCGGGTCGGGTCGAGTTTTTGGCGCCGTTGTTGGGAAGCTTCGGTAAGAACTTTAGGAGAATTTTAGTTGAAGTAATTAGGCTTAGACTTGGAAAACTGTAGTGTAGTAAAAATTATTTTTGTGTGAAAAAATTTTTTGTTGTATGAAACATTGTTGTGAAAAAATTGTTTGTGTGAAAAATATGGTGTTCGTAAAAATATTTTGTTGTGTTGAATATATTTCGTCGTTTATTTGTTTAATTGTTAATATATTATTTGTTGTGTTACGTATGCGAAACAAAGGATCTGTAGGACTTGTGCCTTATGATCCCGAGTTTGAAAAAAATAAAAATATAAAAATACAGAAAGGACTCGAAAAACTAGAAATGGAAATGGAAAACTTTCATGATAATAACTTAGAAAATCATCATACTTCATTTAGGGATTACATAAATCCTACGACAGATGAAATTCACTCTAGTATACAAAACCCTGTCGTAGAAGCTGACTCATTTGAAATAAATCCTGAGATTATCCAACTGGTACAAAACAATCAATTTGGGGGAACTCCTTTAGAAGATCCTTATTTACACTTATCAAATTTTCTAGAACTTTGTGCTACATTTCGTTATAATGGCATGTCAGATGATCGTTGTTAGACTAAGGCTTTTTCCTTTCTCACTAAGGGATAAGGCTAAAATGTGGTTATATTCATTAGCACTCAGGTCCATTAAAAATTGGAAAGAGATAACTCATAAATTTCTAGCTAAGTATTTTCCATCTTCAAGGACTACTAAACTTAGAAATGATATTATCTCATTTTGTCAATATGAAGTGGAATTAATATACGAAGGTTGGGAAAGATTTAAGGAACTCCTAAGAAAGTGTCCACACCATGCTCTGCTCGATTGGTTAATCATTCAAACGTTTTACAATGGGTTAGTAGGATCCCTAGGTGCTATAATTGATGCTTGCCATTTGGTGGATCATTAATGTCAAAATCATTTGATGAAGCATATGCATTAATTGAAAAAATGGCTACAAATGAATTTCAATGGCCCTCCGCAAGGGTAAATAATAAAAATGTAGCTAGTATTTATGATACGGATACAATTTCAATTCTTGCATCTCGGATTGCCGCAATATCGAGGAAGTTGGACCAATTTGGAATGAACCAACCTCAATTTACTCCTGTAAGTGAGGAAAGTTCATTAGGGCCTATAATTGATTCTAAATTATCATATGAGACTTTAAATACCATAAACAACCCATATTCTAACTTTTACAACCCGTGTTGGGAGAACCATCCTAAATTTAACTGGAATCATACTTCTGATGGTGGAAACCAAAAATGGGAAAATAATCATGTGAATCCTAATGGAAGTTGGAATAATCAGGGGAACACAAACTATAGACTTTCATATCCACCGGACTCTAACAATGATCAACAATTTGAGGATAAGAAGATGTTTATGGAAGAAGTGGTATTGCAAATGGGAAACCGAGTTGCAAAGTCAAAATGCTGCGATTAGAAACGAGAGAGAATCGGCGAGACAGATTGCTAATTCACTTAGCAATAGACTACAAGGAACACTTCCTAGCAACAATGAGATCAACCCTAAAAAGAAAACTTATGAACAAATAGAAGCTGTCCAATTTAAAATTGAAAGAGATATAGAGGATGTGGTTAGAAAAGAGAAAGATGTTGTGAGAGAAGCAACGGAAACTAAAAGACATGAAGAACATGTTTCTAAGGATCTAGAAAAATTAATATCTCCAACTAAAATCAATTTAGAAAAACCACCACCTCCATTTCCTCAAAGACTTAGACAACATGAGTTGGATAAAAAATTTTCAAAGTTCATGAAAGTACTTAAGAAGTTAACGATAAATATTCCTTTCACTGAAGCTTTGGAACAGATGCTAAGTTATGCAAAGTTTATAAATGATATATTAAATAATAAAAGGAAATTTGGGGATTACGAGACAGCTTGCACTAAGTGAGGAGTGCGTACTTATACTTCAGAAAAATTTTCCTCGGAAACTTAAAGATCCTAGTAACTTTACAATTCCTTGTGCAATTGGAGAAAAATTATGTGGAAAAGCTTTATGTGATTTAGGAGTGAGCATTAATGTGATGCCTCTATCTATATTTAAAAGGTTAGGTTTAATCGATATTTCTCCCACTATCGTAACCCTTACATTAGGCGATCGATCTATCATTTATCCAAAAGGAGTTATAGAAGATGTGCTTGTTAAAGTGGATAAATTTATCTTTCCTTTGGACTTTATTGTATTAGATATGGAGGAAGATAAAGAAATTCCAATTATTTTAGGGAGACCTTTCCTTGTTACTGGACAAGCTATGATAGATGTGCAAAAAGGAGAGTTGACTATGAATATTAATAACCATGAAGTTTACTTTTGATGTATTAAAGACTATGAAATATCCAGCTGAGAGGAAAGATGATGATTGTTTTTGTATGGATGAAATTGATTATCTAAGTAAAGACCATTTCCAAGAAAGTTTTGAGAGTAAGTTAATAGATGAGAATGAAATAGATTTTCATGATGATTCGAAAACATTACATAAAGAAGACTGTATGTATGTTCAGGAGAGGTGTGAAATGATGGACTCTACCAAAAATAGTAAACTTTTAATTCCATTTGTTGAAAAATCTCATGAACTTAAGATGGATGAACCTCATACAAATTTAAAGCCCATCTACTTAGGGAATTCATCTATACAACCAGTCTTTATATCTTTAGATGCGACTCAATCACAAGAAAAACCTGAATTGAATGATGAATAAGATAAAATTATTGAACTAGGACTTGGAAGAGAATTTGAGGATAAATTTCAAAAGAACTTTGAGTTGAGAGAAGAGGATAAGGATATTGGAAGACCATTGGAAGAAATTCCTAAGGAATTAAAAAACCTATTTTCTCAACTAGGATAGATCATCCATCATTTAATAATTATAAAGGGGAAGAATTGGAAGATAACTTGAATCATAAGAGTGACATAGAAGAATTTGATCTTGAATCTGAATTATTTAAAGAGAATCTTATCCAAAATTTGGGAGATATTGAAGTATCTTATAAAGATCCATTTCTTATCAATTTCAAGGATGATATTAATATGCGAATTCGGAAAATCAATAGAAGAATATTGGATCTAGAAAGAAATATGAGGAAAAATAATATAAATCCATCCGAAAAGGAAGAGCTTGAATGAAAAATTAAAATTTGAGGATTTTATAGGAATTCTCGGATCCGAAAAGATTGGGCGATTGATCGAGGATTACTTAAATGGAATTTTGATCCAGGTGGAATCATTTATCGAGCTAATGACGTTAAACCAAGCTCTTTATGGGAGGCAACCCATAGTTATCAGTGTGTTTTGATTTAGTATGTTTTGAGAGTCATGATTGTTAGTGTTGTATGATGTTTGCTTTATAATGTATTGATAAGTTTGATTGATGATTGGTAGATGTTTAGATTGTTAGTAGTTTGATCTTTGTGTGTCTTGAGGGAGGTGATTCCTTAACTTCTTATTATAGTTTCATCTTAATTTGTTACTTCCTTTCTACAACTTTATTTTCATTAGGTAGGAGTCGCGAACCTATTTGATGAATACCATATGGATGATCTTACACTATCTTTATAATTGTTATAGGTGCTTAATTATAAGAATTAGATGATACTTGAGATTGGTGTCCGGAAACTAATTTATCAGGGATAATCTTATCTTTGAGATTATAATCTATAATATCATTTGAAAGTACCTAATTTACTAGTGTAGTGATTCCGTTAGAAATTGAAGGTAACATAGTGAGATTGGATGAGTTAAAAGAAGAATTGACCTCATTTATCATTTGTGTTTGTATTTGAATTGTGTGTTTGTGTTTATGTTTGTGTTACAACTTTATTTAGGTCTTGAAGAACATTTTTATAATCCCTTGCTGATACATGCTATGCTAGTTAGACTTTGGTTTAGTTAATTTCATTTTGACATGATTAGTTTAGATTTACTTTCTACTGCATATTGTTCTATCCTAATGAATACTTGCGAATGATTTTGATAAACATTTGTGGTAGATAGAATTTCTAAATTGTTTTCTTCCTGCTTATATTTTCTGTACTAAATGCTACATATGTTAAAAATTAAGTTTGGGGGTGGGAAGAAAAATAAAATTTTAAAGTGAAAATACTTCCTTTTAGTGTAATTTTATTACAAGCATGTTTTAGGCTAGATTTACTTTCTCCTACAGACTTTCTATCCTGATTATGCATGATATGAATTTGATAGAATGTTGTAGTAGTAAGTATATTCAACCTTTACTTTTTCTTCCTGCTATATTTTATGGAATTAGTTGCAAAATAATTTAAAATTTAAGTTTGAGGGGAAGAAAAATATTAACTCTTATTTGTTCTCAATTGTTATATTTTCAAAAAATTATTAGCATAACTTCTAGCAATTGAAACTTGCTTGAGATAACTAAAACTTTTTATTTCAGTTGAATATTATGGAAGGATTGGATGAAAGTTTTTAGTAATAAAGGTTAATTTTATAAGGATAAGATATTTGGTATGAAAGAATTTGATTATAGTTAACTATTTAAAATAAAGAAAACTGTATTTTTGAAATGTTAAGAGACTTAAAGTATTGTGTGTTAAGAAGAGATTGTGACTTTATGATGAATAATAAGGCTCATACCTAATTACAAAGTAAGGATGTGTTTCAAGTTCGAATTTTAGAAAGAGGAGAGTGAAGTTCAAAATCATTACAGGCTCTCCAGATATAGTAATCCTCCTTAAAAAAATATAGAAAAAGAAAAGAGAGTGAAAAAAAAGAGGATTGAAAATGATCCCAAAAGAAAAGAAAAAAAAAAGAAAAATATTTATGAGGAGAAGCTTGAGGAGATGCCTAATCAAAAATTGGCTTCACTTGACTCACCCTAAAGGGAGAACTTGATTTCATTTCTGAATTTATATTTAAAGTATTGGCCTACATTCTGATAAAGTTTACATGAACTCCTTTTTCACATAATCTTTCAAGGCATTCTTAATGTGACAAATTATAGTTTATCTTGAAATAAATAGAAGACTAGAACCCTTTGACTTGATTGCTAAATATTCTTATACCTGTAGCGCTAACTTGAGTTACTGAATTTCTTTCTAAAAATCTAACCAATATATTCCTTTGAATAAAAAATTTTAGTGTATTACAGGTGAAAAGTACATTGCCCTGAGTTATATTTTTATGTAGTAAAAGTGTTACTTGAGGACAAGTAACGATTAAGTTTGGGGGATTTTGACACGCCTAAAATATATACGCTTTTTGCTATATTATTTTACTCATTTTTTGATGATATTACACTTTAAAGGAAGGTATTTTATATGTTTTTTGGTTTTAGGTACAAGAAATGGTGATCGGAGCAAAAGGAAGCAAAAACGGTGCAATTTGGAGCAAAAACGAGCAAGAAATGAAATTCTGCTCTGACACCTTTCGATAAGTCTTTTGATGCTTAATCTCTTTTACACTTCTTGCATATTTTTGAATGAGATTATACTTTACAGAAAGGTTATTTTTATGCTTATTTTGTAGGAGCTATCCGTTACGAACGCAACACAAGCCGAAATGGGGCGAAACGGAGCTAAAACGGAGCCGAAACGGAGCGAAACGGTGGAGCCGCGCGAGCAGCTCGCTCGCCGACGGCGAGATCGATCTCGCCGAAGGCGAGAATTTCCCGAGACCACAGAAAAATGGCCGAAAAGCTCGCCGACAGCGAGCTCGAACCCGCCGACAGCGGCCCGGACGACCATGAACTGACTTTTGGCGGTTTTGGGCCAATATTCGACGTATTTGGACGCTTTTTCGAAGGGGTGCTTAAGGAAACTCTTCGGTTAAAAATGGCGAATATAGGTTAGAAAAAGGAGATTAAGAGAAGATTAGAGAGAAAAAAATTGGAGAAAAACTTAGAGGAATGTTGAGGATTCTTAGATTAAGAGTAGAAATGTAGATTTCTACCCTTTTGGAGAGATTGGAGAGGAGATTTTTGAGAGAATTTGTAAGGGATTGTACGAGCATTGCATGGATCGACGGGAGACTTTGTGGGAGAGATCTTCCTCTTTCTTTCAAAGGGAAAAAGCTAAGTATTGTTCTTCATTATCTTATGATTTTGTAAACATTTATGTAGTGGATTTGCTTTGTTTAAATGAAGTTTCCTTTGCATTTTCTTCGTGCTTTGTGACGTATCTCTCTTACTCTTTCTTCTTCTTTGGAAATAGTGGCATGAGATGATTATGCCATTGTTTTCAATTTACTTTTCTTTTATAATGAGTAGAATTCATGCTTAGGATTTTGTGATGCATGTTAGAAGTTAATTTAGATATAAATGTGATGGTTTTTACTTCCACTTCATTTACATTGCAATTAAGGCCTGTTGTAATGTTAAAATTTGTTGTGAAAACATATGATCCGAGAGGGCTATGCTTTCTACAACTAAGTACGAACCACATTTAAATTCCATGAATGGTGAAGTTCATAGAAGTTGAATGCGAATAAATAGGGAAATAATATTAATCGGGCGCGGAATTGGAGATTTTAGAGTGACGAGGCTAAAATCCTTAATTCGGTCCTATCGTTTGAGTCTTGAAGTGTAGATGTTAGCCCTCGAGTGAGGGGAACGTGGGAGCTCCGAAGTGGCGACCGGTATCCTCCCGACTTAGCCGCGGATTCGGTAACCAAGCATAGGATTAGTCGATGTTCTTTATGCTCGGACCAAAGGGTAAAGAATAGGATTGCTCCTATTTGGCACATACAATATTAAATGCATCTCATTCCTATACATTATCTATTTCATTACATAAGAATAGTAGTTTTTAATATCTCAAAATTCTCCAAACCAATTCATCCAAAAGGGTTATCTTTAGAATTATTTGCACTTAGTTATAATTACTTATTACATTTAACACTTGCATTTAGGAGTAGTTTTCGGATAAAACAAAATTTTAATCGACATTCCAAACTAAGGACTATTAGTAGTAGACTAGAATTTGACTAAAGACCTCTTATTTCACTTCCTCGTGGGATCGATACTTGGGCTTTTTAAAGAAAACTCTATATTACTTGAAACGATACGTATACTTGCGTAGTACCCCTAGTGTGTAAAATATTTTCTAATTTTTATATCATTTAAGACTTTGCACACTAGCCGCTATTTATAAATCGGGTCAAGTTTTTGGCCATCTTTTGGAAGTTAATTTACTGCGTAATTGCGGGTCGGGTCAGTCCCCGATCTATGGGTGAAAGCCGCCTAGACTCATCTTCGGGATGATTGTCGTCAAGCCCTTCACTGAACTTGTCGCTACTGGGCAAGGAACCATCTTTGAATGTTCGTTCGATCCGAGCTATGGGATTTGAGCTTCTTGTGAGAAAAGTCTCGTGACAAAAAGATCAAATTTTCATACAGTAATCAAATAGAGGTAAAGATCAAATCCAGCCTTTCACGGTAATCATATAGAGGTAAAGATGGAATCATACAGTAATTTTGAAAACACACTAACAAAAAGATCACATCAACACAAAAATCAAGATGAAAAAAAATAAAAGTTAGCATGAAAGCGACTTTGCAAATTATAGAAATTTCTCAAAAACTAGTCCAAGAGGAACTCTTTTATAAGGTGGTCATCCAATACTTTGGCCAAGACATACCCTCACACAAGTGTTTTTTTTTTACAAAAATTCTCCCCCAAATTTAAGTTGGTTCATGCGATCCATCCCATATTGAGGTTCATGTACGAAGAAATTGTCCCTGACATTTGATAATTCCTTAAAAAGAGCTGTCATATCCTCTTCAATCCTCTTCACTTTCTCCATGAGAGCAAGTAGCCATCTCCTCACTTAGTTGTATCCTACCCAACCGACCAAAGGAGATTTTGATCTCATCCAAGCGATGAACCAACTATCCCTGAGACACTCAAAGTTCAATAGCTGCTTCCCCACAGGTTTCAATAAAATCATTTGGGTGGTTAACCGCACCATCTTGGCTCAAGACTCAGCCGTCATCAACTGGCACAGGGGCATCCATCATTAGCACCGTGATTGGATTCCCACCAACATTTATTAAAGGTGAATCATTGCTCAGGACTACCAAGAATGAGTCAGTTGCATACTTACGGTAAAGAAGATAGAAAAAATTAAACTCCAACAAGCAAGAAAAAAGGTTACTCATACCAAGGAGTCGATTCAACGTAGACCTTGTAATCAACATATCACTCTCATTGAGTGGCGCCTTAGCACAACAACATTATGAACCTTAGGTGATGGCAGGGCACTAGTAGCTTCTTGCATTGCCCCTCTGGTAGGTAGGTTTCATGTCCCTACAGGAGATAGAGCTAATGGATAGATGTTCATGCAAGTAGTTTGAATGTTCCTCCGCCTTGTATTGAGGAACGAATCAAATAACCCCACCTGATCTGCCCATGGAATTCATTTTCTTTTGTTAATAACAATTTTTTTCATCTTTTCACCTTCTAGGTGGTATCACTCCTTTGGTCTCTGAAATGCAGCAGGAAACAAATTTTTGCCGGGGGATTTTCATTGGAGGTTTTGATATGTTCTCCATGACAATGCCTGTAAGCCTACGTACTTATTTTGACGAGAAGGATTGCAAAATAAATATGAAAAGCAAAGTGTCCCATGACGCCTTAGTTATAAGGATCAAAGGTATGGAAATCAAGGGATTTTAATTATTGAGTCATTGACTAAAAATAAATGGTCTATGCCTATTGCATTAAAATATCTTATTTTTATCATAATGCCACTTTGAAGAAGTAAGAGAATTGATGAACTAACAATATGTACATAAAAAATGTGACAGTAATGATCCCTAGGAAATATCACAACCAATAAGAGGAGAGTACGACAAATGAGAGCCCATAGCAAGAAGATCAGGAGACCCACTTATTAGATCAGATGCAGTCATCTGAGCCAAAGATAAAGCTGATCAGATGCAGCAGTCTAAGCCAAAGTTAAAAGCAGAAGAGATGGAGTTATTCGAGCCAGAGCCAAAGCTGACCAAACCATGAGAAGAACAAAAAGACAATAGAATGATCCGAATCTGAGCCATTTTTGGTCAGAAACAAGACAAATAGGGATTTGAGCCAACCACTACAAGAAAGCTAACCCAGTATAATAGCATAACATTTGGTAGATCCGATCTGAGAAATAATGCAGTTTCATAATATCAAAAACCATCCCACAAATGCCCTCAAAGCTTCTCACGAGTGATCAATAATTAGCAATACATCAAGAATATTATATTCATCCCTCAGGCTCACCTCATTGAGGCGCGTGCTGCCTTTCAAGTTATAATCCATTGCCGCTCTGTCAATAGGAAATCCTCAACAAGTATCGAGGATCGAAAGATAAGCTAACTTAGCGAACCAAACCAGCCCTGTCAACCCAAAGCCAATCAATCTCAGTCAATCGAGTCTATCTTTCGATAGACTAATATATGTGAAATACTTAAAATATTTTGTAGAGCTCACATTAAAAGAGGGGCAAAATGTAATATCAACATATTGTATTCTCTCCTCTATAAATAGGAGGATCATATAATGAACAAGGGATAACCAAATTAGTAAAAAATGATAGAAAATGTCAACACGATTGATATGATTTACTGTTCATTACTGCTCCCTCCCTCCCTCCCTCCCTCTTCCCTTTTCGCACTTCCAATTCTCATGCTCAATTCCATTTTGTTTAAATGTTTATGCCATATTCATTGGGCTGTGATTCACGAACAAATTAGAATTCAACAATGAAAGTTATCTTTGAGTATATTGTTGGATATTTTGCTTACATGAGATATTTATTTAGTAATTAAATTCTAAAAAAACAAAATATTTCTCCATTAATTTTTGCAAGAGATATTAATTTTTGTTTTTATTCTTTGGTGTTTTGCACAAAAGATTTCTAATATCAGAAATTATATTTATTGCGAGATATATTTAAATATTGGTTGTTTGATTAAAAGAAAAATATAGAAGATATTGGGTGCTCCACATATTTTTTTGAGTTTACATCCCTCCCTCCCTCCCCTTTCATATGCTCTATTCCTTAGGATGTGATTCGTGGACAAATCAAAGTTCAGCAACAATAAATATCATTTGAGTTTATTATTGGTTATTTTGCTTGAAAGAAAATAGATATTTAGTTATTTAATGCTAAATAAAGAAAATGTTTCTCAATTAATTTTTTGCAAGAGATTTTTTATTTTTATTCTTGGGTGTTTTGCATAAAAGATTTCTAATATCAAAATTTATATTTATTGCGAGATATATTTAGACAGAGTGTTTGATTAAAAGAGAAAGTCATAAGATAGGGTGCACCAAATATTATTTGAGTTTACATCGTTCCATCCCTCCCTTTTATTATGCTATATTCTTTGGGGTGTGATTTACAGACAAATAAGGACTGAACACGAGAATTATCTTTGAAGTTTATTATTTATTATTTTGCTTGCAAGAGAAACACGCGACATATACTTTAGATATTTAGTTATTTAATGCTAAATAAACAAAATGTTTCACTAGTAATATTTTGAAAGATATATTTCTGTTTTTATTCTTTGGTGTTTTACTAAAAAGATTTCTAATATCATAAGTTATATTTTTTGCGACATATATTTAAATTAGGATGTTTGATTAAATGGGAAAATTGAATGATATAGGATGTACCAAATATTTTTTAGTTTACAAATGGATATTCATATTTAAAACGACAAATTAATAACATTAAACCTATAATGATTTTTTGAAGTTATAGTTTAGGGATGATGGGTAGACATTGTTGGATAATTTATGGGACTACAATGTAATTAATAAATGTGTTGGGTCATTATTTAACAAGTCAAAATTATTGTGGTCTAATTAATTAATAAAGTTTATGACTTTAGCAGCATTTGTCATGAAATTATAAGTGTGGATACTATAAGAACGAAATTCCAATTTAATGAGGGCGAATGGAATTAAGCGATTCTTTTGTAACCACTAGGTTAGTTACTGATAAATAGAGGAGTAATGGTCTCGATGCATGACGGACTTCAAAATTCTCCGGTTCCCATCAACAAGAGAAACCAAGGAAAACTCCGGAAAATCTGCAGATTGGAAGATCATTGCTTGCAATCGATCAAATGGATTCGAGTACGCTTCCGCCATTGTATCGATTCGGTTTTTCTCATTGATTTGAACGTGAACGAAAGATTCTCGTGGCAATTTCCTAAGAGATTTTGATTCGATCAAAATCTATTTGAAAATCTAAAGAAAATTTCTAACAGACATGACTCCCTTGGAGACGTATATGTAATTCTTAAAAATTATGAACTTAATAGATTTTATCATTTTAGTTGGAGGCATATATGTAATTAATATTCACTAAATTTTACAAATCTGATGAACATGTTAAAAATTTGTATCATTTGTGTATTTGTAAGGCTCTATATTGGATATTTTATTGAAAAAGATATTAAAAATTTTAATAAAATAATAGCTTATGTGTGTGTGTGTGTGTGTGTGTGTGTATATATATATATATATATATATATATATATATAGATATATATATATAATTTTTTTTAAAAAAGATTAATCGCAGTCGAAGACTGGCGATCAACCCCTATAGGTTGAACTGACCAAGGAGCGGACCTCCCTTCCACTCTTTTGTGCTATTCAAATATTCCCGTAAGGGGTGAGATTCGAACCTCTGACCCAAGGGATTTACGCCAAAGACCACAACAAATGAGCCCAGGCTTGCGCACGTGTTTACACACACACACACACACACACACACACACACACACACACACACACACATAATTGCATGATTCAACTCATCTTTTAACAATAATTTTCTAGATAATCAACGTGATATTCCCTTGAGTTATGACTATAGTCATTTATTATCAAATCCTGATATTATATTTTTGGCACAATACATACAGACCACACAATTTTTATGTATTTACATAATTGATATCCAAAGTTCGATATTTAGATTTATGACACCTTAAAGTCATAAACTTATACATTAAAAAATATATTTTATTTTTGAAAAGATTGTGATGATGGTATTCCTAACATAACATGAAGTTACTAAGTGATTACACAAGAAATCCCCCATTATTAACTTAATAGTCTTCTTATAATAAAGAAAAAAAGGACTTAATAGTCTTAGTATATTGATAGTCGTATGTTATAATGTTAAGAAGGCTTGTTGAATAATTCTTCTTAATTGAAAGGGTGGTAAGGCTTGTTATTCTATAAAATGGATGAAGTTAAATTAATTGAGCATTGATGAACTGCAGATGGCCCATAGATTGATTAGATACCGGCCTAATGGGCCTTTTATCAACCCAATTCATAAGCACCCCAGTATGAGTAACAGTTACTGGGCCTGAATGTCCAAATAAGAGTACTTTCATACAAGTGATCACATGCCAAACACCACATCCAATATAATTTTTATTCTAAATAACCTCTCATTAACCCCAATAATTAGATTAGGGAGAGGTTATTTGATGGAGTACGCATGCAAAACAGCATGCGTACTCCGTACCTAAATATTTCTCCCTCTAATGAGACTTTCACCAGCTTCGTCATCTCGTCGAAGACGACGCCAACAACTATACATCTCAGAAATCCTGAGTTTATTCGCTCCGAAGAGGCAAGTGGTCTGAGAGCAATTTCTCAGGATAGGAAGGCCGAAATAACGCTAGATGTGACCGGACGTTTAGACTATTTTTATCAAAATTGGATCAAATTATTTTCATAAAAAATTAATCAGAATGAATACTAAACACTTTGCATGATTATTAATAGATTACACTAAAATGAGAATAATCTAAAAGTATGCTCAATTCTTCATAAATAAAATTTGGTGAGAATATTTTGGCCTAAATAATCTCTTTAATTTCTTCTAAGTCAAAAGCTGAAAAAAAAAGAATTTAAATGCCTAATAAAAATTATGATTGGTCGAATAAGATGGTGTTTTTTCGTAAAAATATGTCTGAATTTTTCTTTTTTGCAGATTAAAGTTCCTCATCTTATATTTACAGATTATTTATTGAAGTTTATCACTAACACACTTTGTTAACTAGATCATATTTGAACTCCTAATTTGTCATTTGAATGTGGTTAGAACCACATTCAAATAAGAACTAAGTAACGTTCTAGCAGAATTTGGTAAAGCATTTAAACAAAGTTTGAACCATATCAAGTTTAATTACAGTAAGATTTGAGATAGGTCGAAGCAAAGTTGAAATCTAATTTAGGCATGAACTCTTATGGAATCTAGTTTGAACAAGGTTCAAATAAGCTATAACACAACAAAATTATAACTTTGACGTAATATAATACAATAATTATATTTACCACAACATATTATAATAGGAGAGATCATCATATACATAGCAAGTTAACTTGAATGAATCAATTTTATATAGGATAATGAACACATAATAGAAGGGTTTAGAGCTTGCCTGAACAATATTCAAACTTTAAGTTCGAGCATAGCTTGCTAAATATTCAAAAAAAAAGGTTCTAAAATGAATGCAACATGCAATATCTTGTCAAATGCAGTTACTTTAATGCGTGAACAAAAACTTAAATAAGATTTGAAATTTCAATGTTAAACTTATGCTTTGTTATTACTTTTTTGAATCCAATTCTTTCTTTTAATCTTCTTCCTATTATCACTTATAATTGCCATCAAAGAATGCATTCAATCCCAAAAGATTAAAAGTATGATATCATTATATTTGAATAAATGAGGTTAGAATGCGAATGCCGTCCCTATGAAGCTTTACATTCATTGAGTAAAAAAAAATGTTAGGAAGTCAAGTGTTCGAACAAACTTCTCGAGTTATGAGTGAAGAATTTTGACTCATTTATACAAGACAGATATATTTTAGTCTGAAATTCTCCATATCATTATTATAATTATAATTTTTTGAAGGTTAAAATTGAATTGAAATAAACATTGAAATGCAATTTGTAGATTCATTTTCTTAAAAAAATCTGGGCCTCTAAAATAAAAGGCCAGTCATCAAGCTTAACTCATGGCTTCTAAATTAGGGGCCCAGCCACCACCAAATTTGTATAAATAAATAAATAAATAAATAAATAAATAAATAAAAATTATTAATCACGGAACTAATAGCGAGTTTCGTCCTATAAAACTCCTCGGCCTCCCTACCCATTCATCGCAGCGTTTTCGAAAGAAGGAAAGCGAGAGAGAGCGAGCGAGAGAGAAAGAGGGAGGGAGAGAAGGGTTCTCTTACTCCATTAATTTCTCTTCTCCCTACCCGCTAGCCTTCTCCTCATGGAGTTCCGTCGCCGGACAATCTCAAACCCCCTCCGATCATCAGCACCGGCGGGGAAGTTTTCGACGAAAACCGACTCTTCATCTGCTGTCCAGGCTTCCGATGCGCTGCCCCTTCCCATCCGGCACACCAACAAGCTCTTTTCCGTTCTCTTTATGGTCTCCATTTACTACCTAATGTGCAGGTGGCGCGATAAGATCCGCACCACCACTCCTCTCCACGTCGTCACCCTCTCCGAAATCTCTGCCATTGTTGGCTTCATCGCCTCCTTAATCTACCTTATTAGCTTCTTCGGCATCGCCTACGTTCAGTCCTTCATCTATTCCCACGACGATGAGGACGACTTCCTTCTCCCCAACAACCCACCCGCACCCTGCCCCCTCGTCTGCTCCGAGAAACCTCCTCTCCCTTCCGCTCCGCTCTCCGGCGATGATGAGGAGATTGTTTCTGCGGTGGTGTCCGGGAAGATCCCATCATATATTCTCGAGTCGAGGCTTGGTGATTGCCGGCGGGCGGCGGGGATCCGGAGAGAGGCTATCAGCAGGATAACGGGACGTGGAATGGAAGGGCTTCCACTTGATGGATTCGATTACGATTCGATTTTAGGGCAGTGCTGCGAGATGCCGGTGGGTTATGTTCAATTACCTGTAGGAATCGCAGGCCCTTTGTTGCTTAACGGGAAGGAGTATTTTGTACCTATGGCGACCACAGAGGGCTGCCTTGTGGCGAGCACAAACCGTGGATGCAAGGCGATTGCGGCGTCTGATGGGGCAGTGAGCGTGGTTCTCAAAGATGGGATGACAAGGGCTCCGGTCGTTAGGTTTGCTACGGCCAAGAGGGCAGCAGAGCTCAAGTTCTTTTTAGAGGATCCCCGAAATTTCGAGACGCTTGCGATTGTGTTTGATCGGTATGTTCGACAATCTTTTTGGTAATTGTTGGGCTGAAGCCTATTTTTACATTCCGTTTTCAGATTTATTTTGCTTGAATTGACTTGCTTAAAAGAGCTGTAGTGCAGAGAATCTAACTATTCAATACTAGGAAAGGTATTTTTTTTTATTTTTTTTTGTTTATGGAATTGTTTGTTGGAATCGCGTTTTTGTTGGTGTTTTTAAATTGCTCATATTTTCATTTCAATTGTGAAGTTGAAATGGTCTTTTTCGTCTTGTTTTTTCTCCATTTGTTTTGATAGTATTTTATTTTTATTTTTATTTTTATTTTTATTTTTATTGTGAAGTTGAAATGGTCTTTTTCGCCCAACTTTATTTTAAAAAAAGAGAAACAAGTTTGATAAACAACTAGATAAACAAATTATAACACAAACAACACTATCATAGATTACATGAACAACTAAATAACTAAAACAAGTCAAAACAAATAAAAGATCTCCAAGAGGAAGCTCAGCAAAACCAAACAAAACCCAAATGGAAGAAACCGACGCGTCAACTTCAAGTGATCTAAAGCATGCAATATCTCGGAACAATAAATAATAGAAAAAAGTCTAACCGATCAGCAACAATACAAACAACATCTTTGAATGGAAAAGGGATGAAGAAAATAACATCTTCTCAAATCATTAAAAATTAATGTCTCCAAACAACTTTTTTGTTTGGTTGATGAAAATTTTAGTTTTTAAGTTTTTTTTAAGGGCAATAATCATCGGAAAGATTTTTTAGTTTTCTTCGAGATTAGGTGGAGAATTAGCAATGAAAAGGAATAACTTTGTTCAATATTCTTGCATAAATTAATTAACCATTAATTTCCTCGGAATAAAAGTTATATTTTTCTTCCTTCGAATTCCTTCAAACCTCAAATGCATATAATAATTAATGTTGGTCATCGAGATAACATTTTTCTATGGGGATCGCAGCTCAAGCAGATTTGCCAAGCTTCAAGGAATCAAGTGCTCTCTAGCTGGTAGGAATCTGTACATGAGATTCTGCTGCAGGACTGGAGATGCAATGGGCATGAATATGGTTTCCAAAGGCGTGCAGAATGTATTGGACTGCCTGCAAAATGACTTCCCTGACATGTATGTCATCAGTATCTCAGGTGAGAAATATCTCTGTTCATCCGCTCTTAAATTTGCTTATCTTTTGTTTTTATTCATTTACGAATAATCGTCATTGTATTATATAATAAGGAAGTTTAAATATCATGTTTCTCTTAACAATCTGGTTATTTATTTTATATACTTGTTTGAGTTAAAATATCTTAAATTGAGTTTTTCACCTTTTATTATTTTAATTTTCTTCTAAAAATTTATTGATAATAGTATATAAGCTTTCTATGTTGTGAAACTCAAAATCTGTCTTTTAATTTAACTATTATCACAGCCATTATTTTCTTTCATGTTTTATTCAACGTAATTATGCTCGAGTTTGCCTTAAGTTTCTTCATTGGCTAGTAAACCATTTTTCTTTTGTATGTAAAATTCATATTCATAAATAGATTTATTTCTTTCCTGCTACTGAGATGTTAAGATTTTCTTAAACTTCATCAGATTTCTCAATTAATCTACTCTGGTATCCACCTATTTTTAAATCTCTCTCTACATGTTTGCTATTTCTTAGCATTTCAAGTTTTTTGGACCGTGCAGGAAATTTCTGCTCTGACAAGAAGCCAGCCGCAGTTAATTGGATTGAAGGGAGAGGAAAATCGGTGGTTTGTGAGGCTATTATCAAGGGAGAGATCGTGAAGAAAGTTCTCAAGACAAGTGTCTCAGCACTAGTAGAGCTAAACGTCATTAAAAACCTTGCTGGATCAGCTGTGGCGGGTGCTCTAGGTGGGTTCAATGCTCATGCCAGTAACATTGTGACTGCCATATATATAGCCACCGGCCAGGATCCTGCACAAAATGTGGAGAGCTCTCACTGCATCACTATGATGGAAGCTGTCAATGATAACAGCGATCTCCACATCTCTGTAACCATGCCTTCAATTGAGGTATTCTCATCTTACCTTTTCCTAAGAGCATTATGTTCTTCTTCTTTCCTTGGAGATTTTATTTGCCAGTGGGATCTTTGAAACACCAAAAGAGTTATTTTGAGACATTAAGGTCTCAAAATGACTTTTTTGACGATGTACATGTGGCTCTTTTAATTTCATAGTTTATAGAAGTATGAAATTTCCTCTGAATCTTTCAATTGAAAAGTTTGGTAACTAAGTTGATATATTTTTTTTTATGTAATTTGGTATTAAAATGATGATATAGCTCCCAAACTTCTATCTGTTGAGATTGATGCCCCACATTAAAAGGAGACTGGCACTAAGTCAAATCGTTGCCCTATGCTTGAGATAAACTAACCATTAGGTTACTACTAAGTTATCCTTCTTTTTGTCCTCACAAGATTGCCTTTTCCTCCATATCTGCAACCTCCTTCCGCTTGCCGCACGCATGGAAATTTCCGTGTCCAAACTCTACCATCATGCGGTTGGCATTGCAACTAGTCTTTTCTAGTTAATTAAGACTTTAGTTTAGGCTTGTAATCATATCTCTTCATTTATTTATTTTTAATAATAATAAAATTATACTAAATAAATTAATCGATGGGTTAGAATATTACTTTTACATACAATTATAAAAACTTAAAGTCTTGTAAGCCTACTTGCTGGCACGCATGACCATGATTTAAGCTGTATTATTAACTCGTATTTCTTCCATTTCTTTTTCATTTTCAGGTTGGCACAGTTGGTGGTGGGACGCAACTTGCTTCCCAGTCCGCCTGCTTAAATCTTCTTGGCGTGAAGGGCGCAAACCTGGATTCCCCAGGAGCCAACTCCAGGCTTCTGGCCACCATTGTAGCCGCTTCTGTTCTCGCTGGAGAGCTCTCCCTCATGTCCGCTCTCGCTGCCGGTCAGCTCGTGAAGAGCCACATGAAATTTAACAGATCAAGCAGGGATATGTCTAAATCTGTTCCAACTGACCCCTGAAGCTCATCACATCTTCATTGCTGTGCAGAAAGAAGGATAGCGTTCAAAATAATCAAGGAAATATAATTTCCAGGAAAAAAAAAAATCTTAGAGGGAAGATGTTTCCAAATTGCCTGCCGGCCGATCATATCGAAGTACCCTTGAGCTATCAGATCTGGCTATAATTTAGTTACATTAGAAATATGTTCTAACAATTTCTTTGTGTAACGAAAATATTGTTCCAATTTGGGCTTCGGAATTTTGTATCGTCGAGCACCTTGATGAATAATAAATTGTGTGTCGCCGTAAATATTTATATATGTTATTCCGATTAATGTTATCAATTCCAATCTAGTTATTAAAACTCTCATGTTCTGTTTCAGTATTCGCATGCGGTCTTGTTTTAATGATAAAAATATCTTAAAATTTCCTATTTTGGTCTACTGCCTTGTGGGCTCTACCATTTGGGTTTTTTTTTTCCGTACCGACGAAGTCCCATCAATGTATATCTCCAAATGTTGAGCATTGGGATCTAATAAATTCAATATTTGCTCGTCTGTCAAGTAATCATTGAGAGAGGAGATTCGACCAGTGCGCACTTAGAAATCTACTAAAATTTGTCTTTTACTGATACGAAGAGGTACGAAAGTTATATCGAATTGTAATAATATCATCGATTACCAAGCTTAAACTATCGGGAAGTGTCGGTCGGGTTCTTAAGTATTAGAGCAGTTAAACTTCGATATAAGGTTGTTCTTATGGGAAAACAAAGAGTGTCTAAGCTTTTGAGCGAAAAAAATTAAAGGTTGAATGATGTTTTTTAATAGGATGATACTTCACTCCGTCCGTATCAAACTAAGATTTAAATAATAAAGATCATTTTCATTACCCTTATCACTGACCGTAGCTAACAGAGCTCCAAGAGAGTCATCTAAAGTAGCGGTATGAAGTATCAACAGTTTACTCGAGACTGAGGCTGCTAATACAAAAGGTGTTATTAAATATCGTTTAATATTTTTGAAAACATATTGAAATTTATCGTTACAAGTAAACTTGACATCTTTCTTGGTCAACGTAGTAAATTACTGATACCTTCTTGGCACGATAGATATAAAATGTCATAGATATGTTAGTTTCCTTTGAAAACAATGTAATTGCTTTAAGTACTTGGGGGTAAAATTTCAAGATAAGCTTTAGTCTTCGAGAATTGATTTGATTCTATGGTTTCGAGCAACGAATCTTTAAAATTTCCCGGATGTGACATTAAAAGCACACTTTAGAGGATTCATTTTGAGGTTAAATTGTCATAGCCGTTCAATTCTCAAATCATACACGTGGTCATCTTTCTGCTTGTTTTTTATGACTAAATCATCTATGTAGCACTCAACCTGATTGTGGATGAATTGGTTGAAAAATCCTTGTCATTGCTTCATTGGTAAGTCGTACTATCATTCTTTAATCCAAAAGACATTCTTGTGTAGCGATATATTCAATCGATGTTACGAAAACTTTTCATCTTTTGGTGTCATTTTAATTTGATTGTATTCTGACAATTCATCCATGGAAGAGAAAATTGTGTGAGACGACAAAATATCTATTATTAATTCTGAAATCGACAACGAAAATTAATCTTTAAGCTTGCTTTGTTCAAATATCTGAAGGCGATACAAACTCGAATTTGACCATTTTTCTTTCTAACTGACACCACACTAACTAGTAATATTGGAAACTGCTCTTCACAAACAAAATTAGCTTTTATTAGTTTCTTCACTTCAGCTATAACTTATTGCTTAATTTTTGTACGCATTCTTCTAAGAGCTTGCTTAATCGGAATTCTTGTTTGGACTAATCCCAACTTATGAACTGTTACTTCCGGAGTTAGTTCGGACATCTCATCATAATTTCGGGCAAAACAATCTTTGAGTTTTGACAACAATTTGATCATATATGTAGCTTCTTAATTAAGTAGAGAACTAATAAAAGTTGGTCTAGACTTTTCTTTAGTTCCCCAATTAACCTCTTTCAATTCATCAATTATTGATTTGTTCTCTTCTTCAAACTTTGGCAGAGCATATTCTATTGGAGAATCATCAAAATTTTCTAAACCTTCTAAACAATCTTCATCCGGATCATCGGTAACAACCAGACAATTCCATATCATCAATCGGCCCAAACTGTGTCAATTCTAACACCTTCTTTTGAGTTAATAGCTTGATTCTTGTTATTCCAATGTTCTTCAAAAAGGTGTGATTCGTCTTTCAACCGTTATTTAAGCACAACGTTGCCTTGATCAAGTTTGAACACACGAAGAATACCATTCAATAGGCAATTTCATTAATTCAAAAAAAATATCTTCTTCTAGTTTATATTAGTTTCAGAACTAGAAGAAGAAGAAACATAATGAAATTTAATTCGCTTTGTGCCCACACCATGTACTTCATTGACCACAAAACCCTCAACTTTATGAGAATAAATCAGATATAGGGTCATGCTTTGTACATAGTGGTTGATCTTATCATAAATTGACTTATATTTATATTTTTCTTCATCTTTCATGGAGATCTCGAATTAAGACTTCTTTTGATTTATTGTCTATACACTTTTCTTGATTTTTTCTTCCTCAGAATTGTCCTCTAAGTCAATGTTGTTAATTAGATTCTTTTGCTAATTAATTTTGTTATTTCTTCCTCGCCCTCATCTCCAACCTCGACCTCGGGTTGAGTTCTAGAAGAATCTCCACCTTTTGGTTGCTAAGGAGTGGTGGGAAATTGTCGAACTAGAGCTGGATGGTCTTGATCTTGTATTTTTTTTTTTGCATTCTCTTTTTTATTTGGTACAACATCTCTGAAGAAAACAGTCTTTTTCGGGGGAGTGTAGTAAGCAGTATCTTCATGGATTCCCACTTCATGTATTGAGAATAGTTGTAAATCCTCTTTTATGTAGTTTAATGTCCTTCATACCAGTATTTTATGCATTAGTGTATAGAAAAAGGAACCATCGTATGTTCATGAATCCATGGTCGACCCGAGAAGGGCATTGAACGATGTTTCGAAATCGATGATATAAAATTTTGCAATCATTACTAAATCACCGATCTTGATAATATTGTAATTGATACGAGATCTCTCTCACTTTCTTGTTGAACACTCTTAGCATCATCTTATCGGTTGTTAACTTGTGAGAATCAATATCCAAGTATGTCGATGTCCATAAATTCGTTATATTAATGGATCTTACGGATCCGCTAATACTCCGAAGAGCATGAAGCTTGTTTATGTTGATAGAGATGTATATATGACGATTACAAACGGCGATAACAAAAAACATGCCTTCCTCTATAAAGGTTACATTCGACTATTCTTTCAACGAATAAACCTTGTTTAAGGAAGTACTAGCTAGCTGAGCTAATCAAATTTCATGACCTAATAAAGCTTTATCCAATGCTTCCCTCATTTCCTTTAATAGGATCAGGGCGTCGTAAATGGTTAACTTAGCAGGTAAGTTCCTAAGATGGGCTAATACGTTGTAGTCCACTTTATTATTTAGTTATCCAGTTTTTCTCAAACAAGTGCTTCTTCTACTGACGAAACTGGCTCTTCCTAAGTAACAACTTGTTTTGCTTTATTTTTTGGAGTCGTTCTTGGAGGTAATACTTTTCCCCTTGATGGATTCGATTACGATTCGATTTTAGGGCAGTGCTGCGAGATGCCAGTGGGTTATGTTCAATTACCTGTAGGAATCGCAGGCCCTTTGTTGCTTAACGGGAAGGAGTATTTTGTACCTATGGCGACCACAGAGGGCTGCCTTGTGGCGAGCACAAACCGTGGATGCAAGGCGATTGCGGCGTCTGATGGGGCAGTGAGCGTGGTTCTCAAAGATGGGATGACAAGGGCTCCGGTCGTTAGGTTTGCTACGGCCAAGAGGGCAGCAGATCTCAAGTTCTTTTTAGAGGATCCTCGAAATTTCGAGACGCTTGCGATTGTGTTTGATCGGTATGTTCGACAATCTTTTTGGTAATTGTTGGGCTCAAGCCTATTTTTACATTCCGTTTTCAGATTTATTTTGCTTGAATTGACTTGCTTAAAAGAGCTGTAGTGCAGAGAATCTAACTATTCAATACTAGGAAAGGTATTTTTTTATTTATTTTTTTGTTTATGGAATTGTTTGTTGCAATCGCGTTTTTGTTGGTGTTTTTAAATTGCTCATATTTTCATTTCAATTGTGAAGTTGAAATGGTCTTTTTCGTCTTGTTTTTTCTCCATTTGTTTTGATAGTATTTTATTTTTATTTTTATTTTTATCTTTTTATTTTTATTTTTATTGTGAAGTTGAAATGGTTTTTTTCGCCCAACTTTATTTTAAAAAAAGAGAAACAAGTTTGATAAACAACTAGATAAACAAATTATAACACAAACAACACTATCATAGATTACATGAACAACTAAATAACTAAAACAAGTCAAAACAAATAAAAGATCTCCAAGAGGAAGCTCAGCAAAACCAAACAAAACCCAAATGGAAGAAACCGACGCGTCAACTTCAAGTGATCTAAAGCATGCAATATCTCGGAACAATAAATAATAGAAAAAAGTCTAACCGATCAGCAACAATACAAACAACATCTTTGAATGGAAAAGGGATGAAGAAAATAACATCTTCTCAAATCATTAAAAATTAATGTCTCCAAACAACTTTTTTGTTTGGTTGATGAAAATTTTAGTTTTTAAGTTTTTTTAAGGGCAATAATCATCGGAAAGATTTTTTAGTTTTCTTCGAGATTAGGTGGAGAATTAGCAATGAAAAGGAATAACTTTGTTCAATATTCTTGCATAAATTAATTAACCATTAATTTCCTCGGAATAAAAGTTATATTTTTCTTCCTTCGAATTCCTTCAAACCTCAAATGCATATAATAATTAATGTTGGTCATCGAGATAACATTTTTCTATGGGGATCGCAGCTCAAGCAGATTTGCCAAGCTTCAAGGAATCAAGTGCTCTCTAGCTGGTAGGAATCTGTACATGAGATTCTGCTGCAGGACTGGAGATGCAATGGGCATGAATATGGTTTCCAAAGGCGTGCAGAATGTATTGGACTGCCTGCAAAATGACTTCCCTGACATGTATGTCATCAGTATCTCAGGTGAGAAATATCTCTGTTCATCCGCTCTTAAATTTGCTTATCTTTTGTTTTTATTCATTTACGAATAATCGTCATTGTATTATATAATAAGGAAGTTTAAATATCATGTTTCTCTTAACAATCTGGTTATTTATTTTATATACTTGTTTGAGTTAAAATATCTTAAATTGAGTTTTTCACCTTTTATTATTTTAATTTTCTTCTAAAAATTTATTGATAATAGTATATAAGCTTTCTATGTTGTGAAACTCAAAATCTGTCCTTTAATTTAACTATTATCACAGCCATTATTTTCTTTCATGTTTTATTCAACGTAATTATGCTCGAGTTTGCCTTAAGTTTCTTCATTGGCTAGTAAACCATTTTTCTTTTGTATGTAAAATTCATATTCATAAATAGATTTATTTCTTTCCTGCTACTGAGATGTTAAGATTTTCTTAAACTTCATCAGATTTCTCAATTAATCTACTCTGGTATCCACCTATTTTTAAATCTCTCTCTACATGTTTGCTATTTCTTAGCATTTCAAGTTTTTTGGACCGTGCAGGAAATTTCTGCTCTGACAAGAAGCCAGCCGCAGTTAATTGGATTGAAGGGAGAGGAAAATCGGTGGTTTGTGAGGCTATTATCAAGGGAGAGATCGTGAAGAAAGTTCTCAAGACAAGTGTCTCAGCACTAGTAGAGCTAAACGTCATTAAAAACCTTGCTGGATCAGCTGTGGCGGGTGCTCTAGGTGGGTTCAATGCTCATGCCAGTAACATTGTGACTGCCATATATATAGCCACCGGCCAGGATCCTGCACAAAATGTGGAGAGCTCTCACTGCATCACTATGATGGAAGCTGTCAATGATAACAGCGATCTCCACATCTCTGTAACCATGCCTTCAATTGAGGTATTCTCATCTTACCTTTTCCTAAGAGCATTATGTTCTTCTTCTTTCCTTGGAGATTTTATTTGCCAGTGGGATCTTTGAAACACCAAAAGAGTTATTTTGAGACATTAAGGTCTCAAAATGACTTTTTTGACGATGTACATGTGGCTCTTTTAATTTCATAGTTTATAGAAGTATGAAATTTCCTCTGAATCTTTCAATTGAAAAGTTTGGTAACTAAGTTGATATATTTTTTTTTATGTAATTTGGTATTAAAATGATGATATAGCTCCCAAACTTCTATCTGTTGAGATTGATGCCCCACATTAAAAGGAGACTGGCACTAAGTCAAATCGTTGCCCTATGCTTGAGATAAACTAACCATTAGGTTACTACTAAGTTATCCTTCTTTTTGTCCTCACAAGATTGCCTTTTCCTCCATATCTGCAACCTCCTTCCGCTTGCCGCACGCATGGAAATTTCCGTGTCCAAACTCTACCATCATGCGGTTGGCATTGCAACTAGTCTTTTCTAGTTAATTAAGACTTTAGTTTAGGCTTGTAATCATATCTCTTCATTTATTTATTTTTAATAATAATAAAATTATACTAAATAAATTAATCGATGGGTTAGAATATTACTTTTACATACAATTATAAAAACTTAAAGTCTTGTAAGCCTACTTGCTGGCACGCATGACCATGATTTAAGCTGTATTATTAACTCGTATTTCTTCCATTTCTTTTTCATTTTCAGGTTGGCACAGTTGGTGGTGGGACGCAACTTGCTTCCCAGTCCGCCTGCTTAAATCTTCTTGGCGTGAAGGGCGCAAACCTGGATTCCCCAGGAGCCAACTCCAGGCTTCTGGCCACCATTGTAGCCGCTTCTGTTCTCGCTGGAGAGCTCTCCCTCATGTCCGCTCTCGCTGCCGGTCAGCTCGTGAAGAGCCACATGAAATTTAACAGATCAAGCAGGGATATGTCTAAATCTGTTCCAACTGACCCCTGAAGCTCATCACATCTTCATTGCTGTGCAGAAAGAAGGATAGCGTTCAAAATAATCAAGGAAATATAATTTCCAGGAAAAAAAAAAATCTTAGAGGGAAGATGTTTCCAAATTGCCTGCCGGCCGATCATATCGAAGTACCCTTGAGCTATCAGATCTGGCTATAATTTAGTTACATTAGAAATATGTTCTAACAATTTCTTTGTGTAACGAAAATATTGTTCCAATTTGGGCTTCGGAATTTTGTATCGTCGAGCACCTTGATGAATAATAAATTGTGTGTCGCCGTAAATATTTATATATGTTATTCCGATTAATGTTATCAATTCCAATCTAGTTATTAAAACTCTCATGTTCTGTTTCAGTATTCGCATGCGGTCTTGTTTTAATGATAAAAATATCTTAAAATTTCCTATTTTGGTCTACTGCCTTGTGGGCTCTACCATTTGGGTTTTTTTTTTCCGTACCGACGAAGTCCCATCAATGTATATCTCCAAATGTTGAGCATTGGGATCTAATAAATTCAATATTTGCTCGTCTGTCAAGTAATCATTGAGAGAGGAGATTCGACCAGTGCGCACTTAGAAATCTACTAAAATTTGTGCTTTTACGGTACGAAGAGGTACGAAAGTTATATCGAATTGTAATAATATCATCGACCACCAAGCTAAACTATCGGGAAGTGTCGGTCGGGTTCTTAAGTATTAGAACAGATTAAACTTCGATATAAGGTTGTTCTTATGGGAAAACAAAGAGTGTCTAAGCTTTTGAGCGAAAAAAATTAAAGCTGGACAATGTTTTTTAATAGGATGATACTTCACCTCCGTCCGTATCAAACTAAGATTTAAATAATAAAGATCATTTTCATTACCCTTATCACTGACCGTAGCTAACAGAGCTCCAAGAGAGTCATCTAAAGTAGCGGTATGAAGTATCAACAGTTTACTCGAGGCGAAGTTGCTTAATACAAAAGGTGTTATTAAATATCGTTTAATATTTTTGAAAACATATTGAAATTTATCGTTACTAAGTAAACTTGACATCTTTCTTGGTCAACGTAGTAAATTACTGATACCTTCTTGGCACGATAGATATAAAATGTCATAGATATGTTAGTTTCCTTTGAAAACAATGTAATTGCTTTAAGTACTTAGGGGGTAAAATTTCTAAGATAGCTTTAATCTTCTGAGAATTGATTTCAATTCTATGGTTTCGAGCAACGAATCTTTAAAATTTCCCGGATGTGACATTAAAAGCACACTTTAGAGGATTCATTTTGAGGTTAAATTGTCATAGCCGTTCAATTCTCAAATCATACACGTGGTCATCTTTCTGCTTGTTTTTTATGACTAAATCATCTATGTAGCACTCAACCTGATTGTGGATGAATTGGTTGAAAAATCCTTGTCATTGCTTGCTGGTAAGTCGTACTATCATTCTTTAATCCAAAAGACATTACTGTGTAGCAATATATTCCAATCGATGTTCTGAAAACTTTTCATCTTTTGGTGTCATTTTAATTTGATTGTATTCTGACAATTCATCCATGGAAGAGAAAATTGTGTGAGACGACAAAATATCTATTATTAATTCTGAAATCGACAACGAAAATTAATCTTTAAGCTTGCTTTGTTCAAATATCTGAAGGCGATACAAACTCGAATTTGACCATTTTTCTTTCTAACTGACACCACACTAACTAGTAATATTGGAAACTGCTCTTCACAAACAAAATTAGCTTTTATTAGTTTCTTCACTTCAGCTATAACTTATTGCTTAATTTTTGTACGCATTCTTCTAAGAGCTTGCTTAACTGGAATTGCTGTTTGGACTAATCCCAACTTATGAACTGTTACTTCCGGAGTTAGTTCAGACATCTCATCATAATTTCGGGCAAAACAATCTTTGAGTTTTGACAACAATTTGATCATATATGTAGCTTCTTAATTAAGTAGAGAACTAATAAAAGTTGGTCTAGACTTTTCTTTAGTTCCCCAATTAACCTCTTTCAATTCATCAATTATTGATTTGTTCTCTTCTTCAAACTTTGGCAGAGCATATTCTATTGGAGAATCATCAAAATTTTCTAAACCTTCTAAACAATCTTCATCCGGATCATCGGTAACAACCGAGACAATTCCATATCATCAATCGGCCCAAACTGTGTCAATTCTAACACCTTCTTTTGAGTTAATAGCTTGATTCTTGTTATTCCAATGTTCTTCAAAAAGGTGTGATTCGTCTTTCAACCGTTATTTAAGCACAACGTTGCCTTGATCAAGTTTGAACACACGAAGAATACCATTCAATAGGCAATTTCATTAATTCAAAAAAAATATCTTCTTCTAGTTTATATTAGTTTCAGAACTAGAAGAAGAAGAAACATAATGAAATTTAATTCGCTTTGTGCCCACACCATGTACTTCATTGACCACAAAACCCTCAACTTTATGAGAATAAATCAGATATAGGGTCATGCTTTGTACATAGTGGTTGATCTTATCATAAATTGACTTATATTTATATTTTTCTTCATCTTTCATGGAGATCTCGAATTAAGACTTCTTTTGATTTATTGTCTATACACTTTTCTTGATTTTTTCTTCCTTGGAATTCTCCTCTAAGTCAATGTTGTTAATTAGATTCTTTTGCTAATTAATTTTGTTATTTCTTCCTCGCCCTCATCTCCGACCTCGACCTCGGGTTGAGTTCTAGAAGAATCTCCACCTTTTGGTTGCTAAGGAGTGGTGGGAAATTGTCGAACTAGAGCTGGATGGTCTTGATCTTGTATTTTTTTTTTGCATTCTCTTTTTTATTTGGTACAACATCTCCGAAGAAAACGAGTCTTTTTCGGGGGAGTGTAGTAAGCAGTATCTTCATGGATTCCCACTTCATGTATTGAGAATAGTTGTAAATCCTCTTTTATGTAGTTTAATGTCCTTCATACCAGTATTTTATGCATTAGTGTATAGAAAAAGGAACCATCGTATGTTCATGAATCCATGGTCGACCCAGAAGGGCATTGAACGATGTTTCAAAATCAATGATATAAAATTTTGCAATCATTACTAAATCACCGATCTTCAATAATATTGTAATTGATCTGAGATCTCTCTCTCCTTTCTTGTTGAACCCTCTTAGCATCATCTTATCAGTTGTTAACTTGTGAGAATCAATATCCAAGTATGTCAATGTCCATAAATTCATTATATTAATGGATGCTTCTGGATCCACTAATACTCTGAAGAGCATGAACTTGTTTATGTTGATAGAGATGTATATATGACGATTACAAACGGCGATAACAAAAAACATGCCTTCCTCTATAAAGGTTACATTCGACTATTCTTTCAACGAATAAACCTTGTTTAAGGAAGTACTAGCTAGCTGAGCTAATCAAATTTCATGACCTAATAAAGCTTTATCCAATGCTTCCCTCATTTCCTTTAATAGGATCAGGGCGTCGTAAATGGTTAACTTAGCAGGTAAGTTCCTAAGATGGGCTAATACGTTGTAGTCCACTTTATTATTTAGTTATCCGAGTTTTTCTCGAACAAGTGCTTCTTCTACTTGACGAGACTGGCTCTTCCTAAGTAACAACTTGTTTTGCTTTATTTTTTGGAGTCGTTCTTGGAGGTAATACTTTTCCACTTCTTGAATTTACTTAGGTTACCTCCTCCAATTCTTGAGCTGAACCTGAAGGTATTTCTTATGGAGTTGTAGCAATTGGTTCTTCTAAAATTATTTTTGAATCTGATAATTCCAACTTAATTGCAATTGGAGTTCATTGAAATTAGAAGACAAGTGCAACACTATCTGAGCTATTATAACCATTATAGCCAATATTTTATTTTTTGTTGTTGTTGGACCTTTGGGATTTTGTACGATTTGAGAATTATTATTACAATTAAAATTAGGATCTGAGTTAAGTTGGTTGTTATTAGTTATGTTATCACTAGAAATAGTAAAAAATGTAGCTTTAGTCAAAACTCTATGCATTATATGACCCCAGAGGGACAAAAATAATCATAAAGATTCAAGGGTTTTGATGAATTTTTTTCCCAAATTTGCAACAACCAATCTAGGAGACGCAACCTCTACTCTACTCTTTGAATATTTAGTCATCTTCTCTCCTTCAATCTTTTTTGTCTTCCTTTGAGTAGTTCTTCTACTGCTACCGATAGTGCCATCTTAATATGTTTTGGACTTTGAATTGAAGCTTGCACCGAAGCAATCTGAATCTTATTCAATATTTTCTTTGAGAATTTCATCTAGATTGTATTCCACCCATCATCAAATGCATATGGATCAATCAAAATAATAGGGAACCAAAACCATATTAATATAATTTTTTTTAGGTTATCTCAAATATTCTTTCAGGCTTGTTACGTTCCCAATCTTGAAAATATTCTCAAACCAATCTTTGAACTGAAGCTATCTTCTATGGTGCACCCAATTAATCTTTGATATGGACAATACTTCATGTGATCTTTCATGTCAACTTTCTTTGACTTCCTCGGCTTAGGCAACTTGAACTCTAGTTTCTTAATCAAATTGTGAAACATCTTTCCCACTGTCTCATTCTTTAAATAATGTACTTTCATTAATCATTTAGTTATGGTCAAAAATGGCTTTCCTTCTATCTGGTAAGGCATTTGTTGGAATGATTGTTGACCATATTGTTGCTTGAACTGAGGGGGTTGATAGTTATGTTGAGATTGCTTAGCATGTATCTATATTGGTTTTTTGCCTTTATATACTACTGCAAAAGTTCTAGATTTCTTCTTAAAGATTTTCATTGGGTTATGATTTTCAGTTTTCTCAATAAAACCAAGTTACTTGGCTTCTTCTTGGAGACTTTCAGCTTTATTGAGTAGCTTCTCAAAAGTCTTAATTGTAAATCTCTTAAGTAGGAAAGCTACAGGATCGTGACTACTTTTTAACCGAATCCCAATTCCATGTTGCTCTTGTAGTTGCGGTTCACATTTCATGATTAAATTTCTCCATCGCAGAATGTGGTCCACCAAATTCTCATCCTGCCTCTGTTTCTCTACCATAATATCACCAACGATAATGTTGTGTTGAGCTCCATCATATTGTTTAATTAAAATTTTTTCCAATTCTATGAATGTCTTTATAGCATCGTTCGATAGCTTCTCATACCAGTCAAATCAACTCCTGAAAAACTGCTGACAACCTAATGAAACAACATGGCTTCATTACCCCCCGCGTTGCAACAAGTCACGTGGAAATGCACACATGCTATTAAGATTTTCCATTTTCATCCAAATCTTGGAAAAGGTGGTAGGAAACCCTTAGAATATTGTCAATTCTAAGGGAGGATAAGTTTGGTTCAATTTTCTTATCCTGCATATTTACTGAGCCTATTAAGGGTTTACAAATCCATCAAAATTTTAAAAAAGGTGGTACAAAACCCTTAGAATATTATAAATTATAGGGAAGATAATTTTGGTTTACATTTTGAAAAAAATATGTTATTTATTTTACAAAAAAAATTGGAATCATATTCCACACATTTTAGTAAAAATTCAAGTGTTTTAGAGATCATGTAAATTTATTTTTGAATTTTTTGAATAAAATCATCTTTAAAAATAAAATAATCCTAATAAATCAAATAAGAAGCAAAAATTCACAAAACTTTAACATGAAGCTTTTCAACGTAATATGCATCCATGATAAATTATTTTATATTATTTTGAAGTCATTTAAGTCAAAATATCTAAAACCCTAAAAATTACAAAATTATTCAACAAATTAATTCATAAAAATTCCCAAAATAACCAAATATTTCTTGAAAAATGTAATAATTGAGTTTATAAGAACCATATTCACTTTCTCATGTGATGTATGGGATCTTATAAGCTCTAACAATATTAAATCTTGATATATATCTTCAAAAAACATATAAATTGGTTTAATTAAGAATATAACACACACACACACACAATAATAATAATAATAATAATAATAATAATAATAATAATAATAATAATAATAATAATAATAATAATGATAATGATAATAATAATAAATAATAATTAACACTTTGGGTTTATGAGAGCTTCTTGGACAACATAATCCATGGTTGCTGACAAAAGTTTTCTAATCTGAAAAAGTTTAACTACCTCTCTAGGCTAAGTAAATCCAAAAACACTAGTAGGACTGAGATAAAGGAACCACTGGATCTTGATCGGTGTTGCACAAAATAAAAATTAATTAGTTTTCAATAGTCACTTATGTAATAATAAATGTTTTATATGCCAACTAACCTAAATCTATATTGCATGGTTCCTTAAAGAGTTAGGTGGTGTTGTGATTGGTCAAGTATCAACATTTGAGATATCCAAAAGAAAACGAAATACGAAGCTAAGGATTGACCTCAACATTATCTCAGATGATGCTGATTAACAACTCCTAAACTTTTATGATTCCAAGGTGGATTGTCTAGTATGACATAAATCCTCACACCACTTAAGCTTTTGCATGATTGTATGTAGTGCAGTTTAAGTCGTAATCTCTTAGGATTATGAGGTTTTTCATCTACTATGACGTAAATCTTTACACCATTTTATGCTTTTTCATGATTGTATGTCGTGCAATATAAGTCCTAAATTTCTAATTAAATTATGAGATTAAAATATCAAATAATTTCCATTTCAAAAGTCAAACCATGGGTTAGTTTGTTATGTTACTAAGGTTACATTGATATCTTTGATATCTCATACTTTTCATTCTTTGGGTTTCAGAAATAATTGTTCCATATTGAGCTTTTCTAATTTATTTTTTCTGCAATCAATTATGAAAATTAAACATTAAATTCTTGAAGACATAACCCCAATCTTCATCGAGAGTTTTTTTAAGTGATCTTAGTCAAATAAGATGTAATTAATTGTAGAGGCTTGCACCTATAGGAGATTAGTAACCCAGATAATCTAAACCCTATTTATTCTTTATATTAGATATGCAAAAGATCTATTGATATTTTCATAGACCAAAAAAATATCTTAAATTTCTTAGTTTGAATAATTGAACCCATTGTTAAATGATATTATCATCTTTAGAGATAACATATTATTGTAATGTCGTGTTTGATTAATTAAATAATCAAATATTCAAGATTAGTTTGGTCTTATTTTCAAAATCAAACTATTTTTCAAAATAAAAATCTTTTCAAAATCAAATCCCTTTTCAAAAAAAAAAAACCCAACAAATTTTTCTGTTGACTCCCATGGGGTCTAATTTTTCTCTCCATCTTTGATTGGTCATTTTGTCCTAATACATCGATCGTGTGTCTGTCCTGGGTAGACCGGACTACTATGCTTCCGTTGATATACCTTATGCTTGTCTTCCTTTAACAAGTATAATCAACAAATTTCCTCAATTCTAAAACCATCTATTTAGTCACCCTTAAATAAATGAGTTCTAAAATCCTTGGGTCCAGGTATGAACTTAATCAAACCCGATTTGGGGGGTTGATCAAACTCTATGATAGGGGCTCTCTGTGATGGGGCCTCTGTGGGGGATCTTCTTCTGTCAGTCTGGTGATGGTGTGGGTTCAAGCAATAAGATTTTGGTGCAGTGTGGAGTGGTCGTGAGTTTTATTTTGCTTCCGATAGGGAATTGGCATGAGAAATTGGCTCAGAGTAGTGGGTTTAGATGGTTGAAGACAGTGGGCTTGCCCTTAGGAGGGTCTGGAGAAGCTCTAGAGAGATTTTGGCAGGACTTCGCCAAGGTCCAGTGCACTCCCCATCTTGGCAGTGAAGGGGTCCATTTATAGCCATGGCTGCCTGATGGAGCTTAAGGTTTAGCAATAAGTGCATTGAGCTGCTTATGTGGAGTGTTGACAGTTGTACCAACCAATCAGAGCTTGCCACATTGGTTGAGTTCAATTTGGTTTAATTTGAGGGAGAGGACCTCTCGGTTTGGGCTCCTCTAGCAACTAGGTCAGTCGGCCAAGCCAGGGGAGGTGGCTAGAAGTTAGGTGGTTAGGTGAGCAGGTTTTAATTGTAGTGAGCTTAAGTGGTTGATGGTTGATTGCAAATCACCCTTATGTTTAGCCATTTAAGAAAGATGATCCCCAAATTTAGGGGACCCTTAGTCCATGGCTCCACTAGGTTGGGCTAGGTGGATCTAGACCAGTCCCTAGGGTTCACTTAATGGTTGTGGTGGGCTTGGCTTGGTCACATTGGGCTAGGTTTGATCACATTGGGTCATGGGTTCATATTTGGGTAACTTGGGTCAATGTTGGGCTAAGTTGGGTTTGAGCTTGGTTTGGATCAAATTGATTGTTTAATTTGGTGTGTTTGATTGTCGTGAAGGATTTAGAAAAGATTCGAACTGGTTTTGAATTGATTTGGGGAGTCAAGTTGGTGTATTTGGTCATATGGTCAATTTTGGGCATGTTGGTTTAGACTTGGGTTTGGGTTAGGCTAGAGTGGGGTTAAAGGTCAATTGATTGTTCAATTTGGTTTAGGGGGATGTCATGAAGAGTTTTCAATATGAATTGGGTGGAAATTTTGGGGTTAGTGGATGCAACTTGGTGGAATCATGTGACACATTTGGGGTAACTTTGGGGATTATAACTTGGATTGAATTTCGGTGAGGTTTGGGCTCAAATGTGGGTCAATTGAAGGATCAATTTGGTGTGTAAGAATGCTATGAAGAGTTTGGAATTCAATTTTAAGGAAATCAACTTGGCTAAGGGGTTCAATTTGGGGGATTTAGATTATATGGCCAAAATTGGGGATTTTTGGTTTTGATTGAAATTGGGTTTGAAATTGGATCAAATCAGGCTTAGATTTGGTTTGAATTGAGTTTAGGCATGGTAAGCTTAAGTTTATAATTGAAATTGGAGGAGATCGGGATCAATTGGGTGGACATTGGATGTGATTTAGGCATTTTGGGCCTTAAGAGGTAATTTGGGGCTTTTGATCAAAATGGGTCAATTTGGTCAAATTGGGTCTAGTAAAGTGGTTCAAAATGATTTTGGGGACATTTGAGATGATTTTGGAATTCTTGGGAATTTTTAGAATTTTTGAACTTTGAGGGGTATTTTGGTCATTTGGGTATTTTGGGGGTTGTTTTTGGAATTTTGGTAAATTTGAGATGTTTTGGGTATTTTGAGTGGTGAGGAGTTCTTTGGGATGATTTTTGGAGAAAATTTGCTAACTTGGGCATTTTTGGGATTTTGGTCAAAATTAGGGTTTAGGGGCAATTTGGTAATTTGGTGAAGTTTTAGGGATAAGAGGTCAAAGTTTGGAACTTTTAGTAGAATTGGGATTAAATGATAATTTCAACCTATTTAATCCATGGACCAAGAGAAATCCCACTTTGAATCCTCCATGCGTCGGCTCTAACCCAACCCTAGCATGGGGCCAAGAGCTTAGGGAACCACCCACATGAGTTTCTAAAAAAGTAGGGGATCAAGTGCGAGGAAGTTTGGTTAAGAGTTGTGAGGTAGTGAGTGTAAGTGTAGAGTGGTTGTGAGTATGTGTTGAGCCTTACCCAGACCAGACTTCCCAGGGTGAATCCTAAGGCTTGACCATCATATAGGGGACTTTTCTTGAGCTTCCTCATGCTTGATCTCATCCTCCTAAGTACTTAGAGGTTAGAATATACGCATTTGAAACTCCAAGTGAAGCAAAGAGGTGTTTTGAATTTCTAAGTGGAAGGGTCCCATCACTAGTCTTCTAAGATAGTCACCAAGAGAGTCCTATGGCTAGACCCTAGGCTGCCTAGAGAAAGACTAGACCTCAACAAAAGTGAGGTCAACATGAATAAAAAAGCTTAAGTAAATCATCGTGAATAATCGTAAGAAATCTAAGAAAATCCCTAGTAAAGCCCTTGAAGGTAACCATCACAACTTTTGTTCCTCATGAAAAAGTAGGAATGAAACACCAAAGCTTAGATGATTGGGAAATTCACTTTGAGGATAACACAAAAGCTTTGGTGATTCATTCCTACTACATTGCAAAACTGATGTTGTCGGCTCCCATAAATACCCTTCCATATAAGAGGAAGAGCAAAGCACTCTACCCTCATATATATGATAGTTTCACTTCTTGTTGGGACTCCCATTGTCACACTTGCTTCTAGATTGTGGTCTTGATCCATATTTCATTCTATGTCATGTGGGAGCACTGAGACATTAATCAGCCCTAATGGTTGTCTTATAACCCTCTTCAATGTCCAATTTCTACAACCTATTTTTTTTAAGATGCCATATATTGAGAATCGAAACTCTAGTGGTAATGTTCATGAGCAACCACTTAGTGGAAAACGAAGAGACCATAGAGGAGTGCATTTTTAGAAGGTAGATAAGCACTTACTCTTTAGCTACTTTAGTATTGAACTCATGTAATGTAGCTTTTCTTACTCTTTTGTTTGAGGACATTTACAAGAGGTAAATCCTCTTCCTTTGTTTTCCTTCTACTTTAATTTTTCCACTCTTTTACTTTTAATTAAATTCAACATGCATACTTTCAAGAAGCTACTCCTCGCAGAAAATAAAGAAAACCTCCAGCAGGCTAGTAGATTAAACAATAAGATTAACAGACTATAAGATATTATGTAGCAAGATCACACCATATTATAAATTTCTATCTTAATATCAAAGATGTAATATCCTCTAATATTATATTGCAGTCTAGCGAATGAAGATGATGCAAAACCAAAATTAGAAACCAACATTTGCATAAGCGTAGCACGTATAATTTAGTGGCAACAAGAAAAGTATGATAACATGATATAAAATAGACCATAATAAGCATAAAGTGGATTAAACTATAACTAAAGGAGCTAACAACGGTTTAATCACAATGACAACAGTAAAAGTGCAATATTATGAGTGTAGAATGGTTGCATAAATACAAAAACCTAGAACATTTAAAGTAGATAGACATAAACTTGATGCTTACAGAGGAACAAAACTAAAAAGTATGCAATTGGGTCTATGTAAAGTGAAATGCATGAATATTTTTTAAGCAATGAACCATGGAGGTTACACTTTTCTTTTTCCTAAAAGCAAAATGAATTCATGTAAAGGGAATATTCAAATTAGAGCCTCCCTCATTTAAAATATTGTTATTTTCTTAAATCAATATGTAATAAGCAATGATTTAAGTGGATAATAATAGGAATCATTTTGTAATTTTATAATTAAAAGCTTTAGCACTGTTAGAAACTCGAAGAAGATTACAATCCATGTGAAAAAAAAAATTCCATATGGTATGCACTTTTTAAGAATATAAAGATATAAAAGAGAATTATAGCATTGGTGTGAATGTGGTTCATTGCTATGGGAACATAAAACACAAGTTCTATTAGAAGAGATACTACTCAAAGCTAAGGCATACCGAGTGTCAAGTCCACCAATAATATTTTTTTATGCAAAATTGGAATATTTAAGTGGCAATCTTAAATCAAGCAAGTTTTCTCCAGTTTATGTTATGCATATTAGACTATAACAATGTGTAGGAATAATTATAGAGAAATAAAGTTTTTTCATCCAATAAAAACATTAGAGAGATAATTTAATGAAAATCTTTGTCACCTCCGAAATAAGATGAGTAGGCGTGATTGGTGGTAGGAAGAAGCACCAAGTATCATTAAAGTTAACACTTCAATTTTAGCACAAGGGTTAATAATCAATATAAAAAAAATTAATTCCTTAATATGTTCAATAGATGACTTGTCATTGAACTGCAAATCTTGAGAAAGAAGTTTTTATTGTCGCAAATTTTATAAACAACTTTACAAATAAAATTCTAAAAGGAAGATGCCCAACTATTAGGCTTTCTCCAAATAGAAATCTAATTGTGAAATCACCAAAAGTGTAAGAAAGACTTGAATAAGTAGTCTCACAATTAGTTAGCTTTGTTAAGAATATATAAAGTATCAAGTGAGCATGACATGCCCCTTTTTATCTTGTAGCAGATTTTTTTGTATTTTAGTAGATTGTGTGAATTTTTTTGTTGGCACTATTATTGTGAAGACAGTTAGAAATTAAATTGGAGATAATATTTCTAAGCCTTTTGGACATAAATTCAGATTTAAGTCAAAATGAATATAATTCAACATAGTAAATCTAATAAGTTTAAATCTTCCATTAAATTAGAATAACTTTTACTTCCAATACTCAACCATTTTCGTAGTTCGCTAATGATCATAGAGCAATCAACAACTTTGAGTTTAATATAAGAAATACATGCCAAAAGGATCTAAAGGTAGCTCTTTGTGGTTGAAACACAAAGCATGGCATATAGAAACTCTGGTTTTCAGCTTCACAACATTCAACAAACATATAATTGATCTATCAAAAATGACATAAGGCGTTGTATTCTTTCTAAAATACTTAAAGAACGAATTTGAGATAAAGAGACATTATCACTATTAGCTCGCCAAAAACAAATAAATCATCAACATACAATAAATATGTTATGATAAGAGTTTTTCTTATGCCAAACGATTCAACTAGATAGAATAATCATCCGGATGTCCAGAAAAGAAGTTCACAAGAGAAAGTGAGAAGAAAATGAGCTAATGGATAATCTAATCTCTCAATTCAATGTTAACAATCATAGGGAAATATATATCAGCGATACAAGTAACAATATATTGTATGAATATATCCAATCTCTGAGCAATACTTTTATTATTTTTTATTTTTTTATTTTTATATAGTTTCAGGATGAAACGCCGTTACCATTTTTCTTGTTTGATTATGTGATTTACATAATTTATTTTCCGTTAAACTTGGATCCGGGTAGCCTTTTGGGAAATGGAAGTTACATGTTATGGCTGGAATTTTTTATTGCCTCATGCTTCAGGTGTTGCCGGTTTTGATGTACTGACCTCTTTTTTTTATTAATTACAAGATGCAAAATTTGTACCTCGTAACGCCACATTTTTTTACTATCTATTTATATATCTAGCATCTATATCTTTTAGGGTGTGTTTGAAACAGCTTATCCATTGCGGTGGCGCTCTACCATTTGAAAACTGCGTTTGAGCAGCTTATTCGAACGCGGGTCGAATCCCACAGTCCGTATTTTCAGATGCGCAGCTTATCTGAAAACGCACAAACTGCTCCAAACACAGCATTCGTTACATGCAACTTTAACCAAAGTATTTACTTTTCAAAAGTTAACATATGAGGTGTTAGATATATAAATACATAAGATTTGAGTGATATATATATATATATATATATATGTAAATGTCTTGCTCATAAATTTGGACAGATCCTTTTTACAAAGGCCCTATTTAAGGGCAAATATTAAAACAAATCACGAGATATGAAGCCCATAAAAACAATTTAGTTCTCATGACACGTTGACATATAATATTTATTTAGTATGAAGGCTTGTGAGAGATATTGTCGGCAAGTCCTATTCATAATAAACAAATATGTTAGACATTTGAGATGATGGCATTGAAAAATTCATTATAGTTGAAAAAAATTACAAAGTTTGCATCTATTAAAATTGCTTCTTAATTGTTTTTTGAGAATTGAGACAATTAACATGATAAGGAAGTAGATGCAACTACTACTAAATTTAATCCCTACATTCAACAACAACATTTAATAACTCAAGATCTAATCTAGACTTGGACTATAAATATAGAACAATAAAGCTACTTTAATTCACAATATTTATTTTAAATGCAGAAGTAAAATGGGATAATTTAGAATGATATTTTTCTCAATGTGGTGTTTAAGTAGAGATGGTCCGACAGTCATAGTTCTTGTTACTTTAAAGTATGGTCAACAATATGTATGCCATTTGAGAGGCACTATTATCAATGATGTATTTTGAGTTAATTTGACCCTTAATTTTATTATTTGATGCAAATCTCGACACTTTTTTTTTTAAGTTGGAAATGTTTAGGTTTCAAATTCAAGATAATCCAGGGCAATAATTTTTGCAGTTTATTGTCAAACTGTCTGTCTCAATAAGACGAACTGAATGATACCAAAATTGGTTCAATCCGAGTCCAATCAAGTCCACATCAAGCTACTAAAGTGCATTTGGCGAGTTTTAATTGTTAATTGCATGCTCAAATGCACTCAAAATTTGATATATTTATAGTCAAATTGAGTGTTTTGACGAGAAGAATCCAACAATATAATCAATACGCTTTGTCTGATCATATGGTTGAGGAAGTTATTCACCAAAGGACCAAAATGCCCTTCTCATAGAATTTATAAATAGACTCCTCTTCACTTGAGGGGGTAGGAGAAGAAAAGGAATTCCATAGCTTGTTATGGACTGAAAAATAAGTGATAAATTCTAGCCTTCGTAATCGTCGACTACCGTAGACCACTACCCGTCGAGCACCACATGTCCGCCGCCATTGACCACCGTCAGTCTCTTCTGCTCGCTTTCATCGGCAACCCCTACTTGCTAACATCATATCCCAAGTACGACTGTAATGCATAACGCCCTGTTTAAGATCTGATGAAAACTTTCAACTTTCATAGCCGGTAGCCCCTACTCACAATCGCTGGTTAGCCCTCCTTGCTAAAGTCGTATCCCAAAAATAGCAGTAACATACAATGTTGTATCAAAGACCCGACTAACTTCTAGTCAACATAATTGCCGACAAACGCCACCACTTTGTTTCTGCCGCCGGTGACCACTGTTCACAACTGTCGTAGCTAAAAGTTAACTATTGTTTCCAACTCCCAAATTTTTTCTATATGTTGTTTACCAAAAAAAATTTGTAACTAGTTGTTGCACTCCCTTAGTCACGAGAAAAGGGTGCACCTTTATACTTACACATTTATATTAGAATATTTTTTTCGGTTGAAGCCTCGTGATTATTCTCTTTATTTATTTATTCACATAAAAATTTTGGTGTTTTCTCCTACTACTTACATATATATATATATATATATATATATATATATATATATATATATATATATATATATGTGTGTGTGTGTGTGTGTGCGCGCGCGCGCGCGCGCGTGTGTCTTTGTGTGTGTGTGATGGATCTTCACACAATACTTAAAAATTAAATAATCACTCTACTTATTGTGAATTTGCAGGCACACAATGGTTTGACATATTCTGTGAGAAACGAAGTTTCTTCTGTATGTATATATATGTATATCTATATATATGTATATGTATATGTATATATATGTATACATGTGTATATGTATATATCTATATACATGTGTATATATATATATATATCTATATACATGCCTATATATATATATATACATGCCTATATATATATATATATATATATATATATATATATATATATATATATATATATATATATATGTGTATATGTGTAAATATATATGTATCTATATGTGTATATATATGTGTATCTGTATGTATATATATCTATATGTATATATATATGTATGTATATGTACATATACATACATATATATACATACGAATACATATACATACAGATACATATATACATATACAGTTAAGTAGGCATCGTGATTATTCTCTTTTCTCCTCGCTGTACATACATATATATACATATATATATATATATATATATATATATATATATATATATATATATATATATATATATATATATATATATATATTTGTGTGTGTCTGTGTGTGTGTGTGTGATGGATCTTCACACAATACTAAAAAATTAAATAATCACTCTACTACTGTGAATTTGCAGGCACACAATGGTTTGACATCTTCTGTGAGAAACAAAGTTTCTTCTGTAGAAGTCTATACTTCATTAATGGTTAATAAGCTCAATATATGATCTTCATGCTCTAGCACCAACCATTCCATGGCATAGTCTCAATGTACGGGACTCTAGGACTTTATTTTATTGCCCGATAATGACATAAATCTCAGCTAGCTAAGGAACTTCCCTCACACCTCTTAGAGATCATATACAAATAAAGAAGGATTCTCAGAATTAGATCCTCCAACTTTTTATGGAAGGCACGAGAACCTATAGTAATGTATATTGGAGGGGCACAATAACCTAAAATCTACTTATTAGAGTTACACCATAGACCTCCCATCTACACACTTGAGTTCATCATCAAAAAGTTGAACTCATTGGCACTGCTAGTTCTACACATCCACCTCCCATCATCAAGCTTAGAAGCAAGCCTTCAACCAGTGTGGAGAATGTAGTTTAACCTCAAGAAATCTGTGATGAGTTACAATATCTAATGGGAGAGGAGTTCCTTCTGGCGCATATAAGTTATTTCTCATCTAGACACAATTCTCAAGAGTTGTCCTTATTGGCTAAGGTCATCCTTTATCCAATTTCAGCACAGATTAAGCTTCCAAGCATTAATTCTTATGATGGGTTGTTTAACTTATATGAACATATTGATCAGTTTTGAACCATCATGCATATACAATGGGCTTTTGGTGCACTCATTTGTCATTTTTTTTTCCTACGACACTTAAAGGCCAAGCATGAACTTGGTTTTATTTACTCCCAGAGGGTATTATTCATACATTCTATGAGCGCACTAAGGTATTTGACCCACAATTTTATATTATGATATTTTTAATTTAATTGCAACGACGCCAAAAACTTGACCCCGCTATATTATATGTATAGAATTGTAATTGTTTATGTTGTGGATGCTACGCAAGTATACGTATCGTATCGAAGTAATACAGGGCTCTAGTGGAGTCCTGGTTATCGATCCCACAGGGAAATAGAAAATTAAATAACAACTAATTTTAAAATAATAATAATAATAATTTTAAAATAGTATACGAAAATTTGGAATTCTAAATTTAAGCGCAATAAATTAAACTAAGTATTTTAATTAGGTAACTTAACTAAGTAGATAATTAATATGTATTGAAAATGCAGGAAATTAAACTAATTGCTAAATAATTCTTAACTATTCAGAAAAAGTATCTTTCCCTTGTTTAGAAATTTAAGTGATTGATGAATTTAGATAGATAATTTTAAGGTATTGTGACAAATAGGAGCATTCCTATTCTTTACCCTTGGTCCAAGTGTAAAGAATATTGACAAATCCTATGTTTGATTATCGAATCTGCAGCTAGGTGCTGGAGGATACCGATCGCCACTTCGAAGCTCCCACGTTCCTCTCGCACGAGGGCTAACATCTACACTTCAGCTCTCAAGCAATAGGACCGAATTGAATATTTTAGTACGTCACACTAAAATGCTCGATTCTACGCCAGTGATATTATTTCCTTATTTATTTGCACCTTCCTTCCAAGGCTTTTGAATTCCTCGAATATCCGATGTAATTTTTACTATAGTTGATATTCAACATATTTTAACAAATCAAATGGCCAGTTTGAAAGTAAATTAAGTTTTAAGTAAAAATTATCACAATTTATTAATATATATAAAAGTACTTCTGTTTTAAGTTCATCAAGTCACTTAATTTCATAACAGGGAGAAAGATTAATAAACTACTCAGAATGCATAGGAACTAAACTAAGCATGGATTTCATTTAAAGTTAAAAACAATAAATACAAATACTTATCTCGATTTATCCCCATGCAGACTTCTCGCAGCTTCCTTTGACTCTTCCTTCCAGTCATGACAAGACTCACTAAAAACTCACTAACTCACTAAAGACTCACTAATTACACTAATTAAGACTCTAAAGATCGCTCACACACATAAATAAAAGACTCTTAAGACACAAATTGACACACACAACACAAAATAACACACACTTAGAAGGTCGAATTTCGGCCTCTATATATAGAGGTGAGCAAAGGACCAAGAGGTGTGTAAGCATCCCTTCAAAAGTGTCCGGGTTCAATGTATCCGCGCCATTTGAACTAGCTCGCCGTCGGCGACAAACTACCTCGGCTGTCGGCGAGGCTTCTAAAAGGTCTTCGAACCGCGCTATCTCGGCTGTCGGCGGGCTCGGGCTCGTTGTCGGCCGAGACGGTTATAAATCCTTCGGAATTTTCTTCCTCGTACCCTCGCCGTCGGCGAGCTCGATCTCGCCGTCGGCGACTCGAGCACAAATTGCATTATTTTCTTCCTTTTTGCTCCAAATCCGCTCCTTTTTATGATTTTTGCTTTTATCACCTAAATTCTCCATTCCTGCAACAAAATAAAGAAAATACCTTTCTTTAAAGTGCAATTTCATCAAAAATAGGTATGAATTTCTTAATAAATTTTTCAGTGATCAGTATTCGTGGAGCAATTTATCGTGAATTGAGAGATTATGAAAGACTCGTCTCTCCTTTACAGGATTTATCAAACTGAGGGAGAGTCACTACGGGATTATTTAATAAGATTTTTTTATCAAAGTTCATCAGATCTCATAAGTAAATCTAGAATTATTGAGAGGTATTTTCTTAGAGGGACTGCATCCTGATACTTTTTACTCATCTTTGATGCAGGAGATAGTTCTTTCATATGCTGATCTAATCCACTATGCAGAAGTACAAAAAGTTATTAATATGTATAAAAAGAAATTTGAGCCGCAATCAGAAAAGAATAAAATGATCCCCATGGATATTGCTAAAAAATCTCAATGAAATAAGTAAAGTCCACAGAGAAACTCTGGTTTGTCCCCTCAATCATAGAGACATGAAATCAATTAGAGAAAGAGAATAAGTTACTTAACACATCACATGTTCACTCATGATGTCGATTTAGGATATGAAAACTCCTAAGTGGCCATCTATGTTCAATCTAAATATAGGGAATCAAGAACAATAATATCACTTCCATCAAAGTTAGGCCCATAATACCGAAGCATGTTTCAACTAAATGAGGGTATCAAAAGTTTAATCTGACAAAGGCATTTCAACCAATTCATTCAAAGAAAGATCCCACCACACCAATAATATCCCAACAAGGGTGCAAGCAGCTTCAAAGAAACATCGTGAGAACCATAAAACTGTTGGCAAAACTATAGTGATCATCAAAGAACTTTTGCTATTCAAGCAACTTCTTCCCACTTCTTATGAAGTGTCTTCAACAAAGAAATCTCGCATCAGTCATTCAGTCAGCTTTAGTGAATTTGATCTTAAAGGGACCAAAACCTCTCACTAAAATCCTCTTATTATAAACACATAATAAATGGCTTAAGTTCAAAACAATTATTATAAGAATCCAAAGGAATGGAAGCTAGGAGAAGATACAGATCCAAGAATAATCTCAGTGACTTCCCAAACTATCCTATGGTTTTGCTTCAATTTGAGATAATTAATTAATGTTTCATCTTACCAATTTTATTATTTAGGGGTTACATTCACTTGCTATTGATCATGTAAATATCCTGGAAGATAGGAGGATTTATGTCATACCTGATGACAACCTCACAACCTAAGATGAGTTAAGGCTTATATTACATGGGTTGCAAAGGCCTAAAGGGATAAAATGAGGGTTTATGCTGCACTAGGCAAACTACCTCGAAGTCCTATGGCTTGTCGTTTATTTCTAAGGAGTTTTACTGTTGAAGATGGTTGTGCTGCCCACTATGCATGCTCCAAGCTCCTTGTTGTAGCAGGTTTAGTTTTAGAGGTGTCAAATTGAAGAGATGAGAGAAGTGTCATATTTTAATTTTTTTTAGTTAAGAAAATGAGTAAAAATGAAAATTATAATTTGATTATAATTTTATTTTCATATGTGCTTCTAATCACAGAGAACACTGGTTTATAGTTTATTTTTTATAATTATTTTAAGCAAAAATTACTATTTTATTAAAAATACATTTTTATATTAAAAGTAGACTTTTTGACAGAGGTTTCTATAGAGCACTCTAAGGCTATTTTCTCTGGTTAACCCATGAGTAATAGGTCAGCACAATTTCATGGTCACTTGAATTAAACTAGAACAACTATGGGATAGTAAACCTTAGGAGTAAAATTGTAAATTTGGAATTTTATAATCTAATTAAAACTATAGGTTCAACCTGAGGGTAATATTTATGATAATTAATCCTTTATGATGATTGAAACACATTAAAACATCAGATGATAATTTTGATTTTTCTTGATTTATATTTATTTTTTATAATTATTTTGGTCCATAACTATGAATTTTTAAGGTTAATTAATTTAATTAATCAAATATGTTTTCTGCCCTTAGAACAAATTTTGTGTATTCCTATGGGTCAGAGGACCTCAAAGGTATTTTGGCTATTTTTTGAATCATATTTACATATCTTAATTTTTTATTAATTTTTACTATTTTTTAAAATAGGAAAATACTTAATAAAGCATATTTATTTTAAATCCCACTTTTTATTTTTTCTAGGATCATCTAACCACAATGAACTCACTATACATGATTTTATATTTTTCTGATTTTTATTTTATTTTTTATAAATTTTTAATTAGAATAAAGTTAATTAACCTAAGTAATTAGGCTTTTTGATGCTAAAGATGTTCTTTGACGTTGAAAAAATTCGAGAATATCTCTAAGGTCATTAGGAATGATTCCTTAAAGTTTCATTTTATTTTTGATAATTATTTAATTAATTAAAATTAAATTATACTCTCGAGTATTTAATTAATTTAAAGTAGAATACTTAACCCATTAAATTCTACTCTTTTCACCTAGCATAGAGATTATTTTATTTTATTTTTAAGATTATTCTACACTAAGATATGAATTTTTTATGTTAAATGGTATTTTCTATCTTTAATTAATTCAGAAAACCATATTTTCCTATTTATCCACGTAAGCCGCCGAATCATCCTCTGTGTCTCCAAACTCCAACGCATCACCCATCGATTAGTTGCGCTTTACACCTCTGCGCTGACTCGTCCCACAGTTCTCGTATCATTGTATCGTCTGACCCGATCTCCATTATTTGTTTAATACACACGCGATGGACGACATCCTTCATTGTCCCTGATCGTCTGTAAGTTGTGAACCGTTCGTGCTGACCCTAAGATCTTGCTCAATACTCAACTAAATTAAGTGTGGTTTGTTCCCACACCTTCATTTAAGTAAGGAGAACACATATATATGACTAGATACGCATGAAATGTAAATTTTTTTACAAAGGTCCAAACCAAGGAAAAAATGAGAAGTTTCGGGTTATACCTTTGCCCAAGAAGTGAGGCCTCGATTGGGTTAGTTGAGAAGCTTCCCCTTGCATCCACAAACCTCCTCTAAAAGTTTATTTGAACTGTCAATCGATCTAGGTTTGTTCTAGAACACAAGGTGCCTTAGGTGTGGTCTTGGACGAGGTTAGAGAGCTCGGGAAAGGGGGATTTCAATCGGGAAGTGGTTTTGAGGTGTTGTGAAGCTTTTGGGAGGGTTAATTTGTGATTTTGTGGACTTTGGTGGAATGGTTGAAAAATCCCTAGATTTTAGTGGTGAAATTAGGGTTTCTCTTTGGGGAAGAGGGGCTAAAAACGATTGGATTGACCTTTTTGTGAGTGCAATGGAAATTGGGAACAATTTTGGCAGAGTTTACCTAGGGTTTGTGTCACTCCTCCTTTGGTCGTGAAGTGGTGATGTATTTATAGGCAGAGAATTATGGCTCAATTGGCCCAGCCAGTGGGTGAAAAGGGTTGCTTAGGTGGAGGGAAGAAGAGGGTTAATTCCCAATAAGAGTGATCCAAGTAAGGGAGTTCAATTTTTGGGTTTTAGCCATGGGTGGCCTCTCAGGTTTAGTGTTTTCCAATAGCTAAGGTGGCCGACCGGCCATGAGAGAGTCACCATCTATCTCTTAGAGGTCAGGTGTGGGCAATTGTGAAGTGATTTGGATTGTGCCATGTGTAAAGGATGTTTAATTGAAATGGATTAGGTTAGGCTCATATAAATAGGTTTGGAGCACTCCGAAGGTGGTCAAGGCTGGTGGGGAATCAACTGGATTATTGAGGTCTAGTCCCCATCCAAGTGCATTAGGACTAATCATGAGCTTAATTGAATCATGAGAGTGGTAAATAACTTTTAAGGGAATCTTTAATGGGGCTCCTTCTTTTGTCAATTTGGGAATGGTGGCATGGCATGGCTTTCACGGCTCACCTATGGCTTGGGGAAGGCTCCATGGCTTGCATGTGGCTTGGCTAATTGCATGGAACTGGATTTTAGAAATTTTGCCATCTTTAGGAAATTAGCCAAATTAAGGAACTTTCAATCATGAAATTTGAAACTTAGGGCTCGATTTTTATTAAATGGATGATGAGATGAGATTTAGAGGATGGGTTCTTGATTTGGGCTTTTGGAATCTAGGTATGGTGGGCTTTTTTCTTTCATTTGGATTTGGATTTTAGGCATGAAATTTGGGCTTTGGTTTAATGTTGATGATTTTGAAAATTAATCATGATGGGCTTCATGAAATTTTGAATTTGTCATGTTGGAATTTGAGACTTGAAATTAGTGAAATTGTATTTAGCATATAGATTCAAATTTGGAGAATTATGGACTTGGGAGAAATTTGATGTTGAATTTGGACAATTGGCTTGAAATTGGTGGAATTTGGTTTGGATTTGAGGTTGGGATTTGAAAGGTTTGAATTTGTGGTCAATTTGTGAATTTTTGACAATTAGGGCTATTTTGAGGATTTTGAGAATTTTGGGGCAATTTTGGTAATTTTGGGGGTTTCAGTCAATTATGATGAAACTGGGGAACTTGGATAATTTTAAAAGGGTTAAGAGTGATTTTGGTGGTAAATTAGGTATTTGGGCAATTTTAGGGAATTTTGAGAATTTAAGGGTATTTTGGTCATTTTGTGAAATTTGAAATTTTGGGGCATTATGTACAAATTTGGGTAAATTGGATGGATATGAATGATTTTAGTGATATTTTGAGTGAAATCAGTGTCTTTGGAAATTTTGGGTATTTTCAAAAAATTTGGGGTATTGGGAGGGACTCTAGGTATTTTGGACAAATTTGGGTGATTTCAAGTGGTGAGCGTGCAAGCCATAGAAAGCCTCTCTAAAGTCATATAAGCCTCCATGGGCTTATGACCACCTGCATGCGTCTTCAAGAGAGTTAAGGAGTATCCATGGGCCTCAAGGAAAAGTGTGTGTATGAGAATTTGTGGTGAGTTTAAGTGTGTGTGTACAAGACCAAGCCACCTAGGGTTATCCTAAGATCCATTGATTCTATGGGAACTCATTCTTGATTCCTCACACGTTGGACTTAGCCATCTTAAGTGACCAATGAAGCCATGTGACCACCCATGTGGGACTCCATAAGAAGAGTCAAGAAAATGTTAAGAGTTTCTATGTGACTGGATCACCATATCTCGATAGACAGCTTATTCCTCAACGAACAAGCTATGGTGATCCACTCTATGCTTGATGGCTTAGTTACGTTCTGTCAACAGGAAGTCCTTATCTGGGAGTCAATGGTCGACATTCAGAATATCAAGCCTGTCCTGTCAACCTTAAGTCAGTTGAATCCAGTCAACTAGCTGTGTCGATTCAGTCATGCTCATCGAACTAACGTTATTGAGTCGAAGCCATGATGGCCCAACCAACCTTATCATAGGGTAGCCCAACAATAGGCTTGCATATGTAAAAGAACTAAAATATTATGTACCAATCCCATCAAAGAAGGGGTAGAATTGGAATATCATATACTGTATCACATCCTCTATAAATATGGAGATAACATTATAAGAAAGGGAATAGGCAAAACATTTTACCACACTTTTTTTCACTATCTTTTTATCTCTTTCTTTTTTATGTTCTAATCATTGAGGTGTGATCCACAAACAAATCAAGATATATATGCATATTCATAATAAAAATAAAAAAATCAAATGCCCCATAATTTTAATTATTTTTCCTGTGGCCATGCTCTCTCCCTCTCTCTCTCTCTCCCCCTCCCTCTCTTTCTCTCATTTCATGAAGGATGACTGCTTATGTCACAGAGGCGTGCATTATTTGGTAAAAACTAAAAAATCAAATCGAATCACACAAATTTAGTTGGTTCGCTACAAAAAAACATTTCTGTTTTTCATTTTCAAAACCTCAAATTTTGATTTATAAAGCTTGATTGTAATTTTCATTGAATCCAACAATTCAAAAAACAAAAATTTCAAAATTAAATGGACATAAGCTAAATAGTTTTAATGCTTTATGTATAATTAGACTCCGGCTAACACTTCTATTTTAAAATATATATATATATATATATATATTAAATTGTAATCTGCAGTTGCGGATTACGCAGAAAATAGGAGAGAGAGGACATAATATTTTCTCTTATTTTTCTTAATTTCAGAGGCTTCATCATGAGCATTCAAACTAACACTTTAATTATTTTATTTTTATCATTGGCCATTTATATACATACCATCCAATTTTTATGTATTTACAAATCTAATACTAAAATTTACATTTATATTTATACCACCCAAAATCATTCATATCATACAAAAAAAAAAGACTATTTTAAATCTAAAAGGTGAAAGACATTGTGTCATGCATAAATAACATGTTCCTATATGCAAAAGATTGAAATCTATACAAATAGATAAAAATTGGGTGGTATTTATGTAAACCTTCCTTCCAACAAATGTGCATGTTGCCGGGATGGTCACGTGTAACGTGCAGAGGGAAAGAAAGATGGACCCACCACCCATGTGACGCATTTTATATGGCCAAAGCATATCTGTCTCATTCCTACACGTCCATGCAATTTTCATGACTCCTCTCCCAAACATTTTGGGCACTTACTCAACTAATAATATATATATATATATATATATATATATATATATATATATATATATATAAACTCTTAAAAGAATGATTCGACTTATTATACGAGCTCTCATATATCTAATTATTCGAGAATCACTTTTACTTACCGCTAAATGATTAGAAGAGAATTCGAATTCATGATCCGAAGGGACTTACACATGGCTGATTGTTGATGGTACTTAAAATGCGCAGAGCTTATATATATATATATATATATATATATATATATATATATATATATATATTAAAGTTTTAGTATAGTACTAAAATATAATGCTTACATATATTTATATTCTTACTCGAATGAATTCATGACTCGTACTTTTCTACAACTTCATAAAGATGTCATCTTTTTTTTTTTTTTTTTTTTGACAATTAATTATGCGATATCCAAATTTTATTTAAGTTATAATTATATTTATTTATAGTAATATTATTCAAAATTTGAAGAACACAACAAAATCTTTTTTTGTTTTTGTTTTTGTTAAGTTCTTAGTTTAATAGTTGCATTCACTAATTAATACTACTCAAATTAGATAATTGATTTTTAAATTTCTTTGTAATTAAATAAATTTTTTAGTATGTTTATAAGAATCAACCATTTTTATTTTAATGTATATAATCTTCTGAGTTGTAAAAATGCACGCTTAAAGAACATGGGTGGCTAGTAGAAACCAACTTTTAGTCACTCTTTAAACTAACAGGGTCACATTATTTTAAGAAGTTTTGATGCGTGCTAGAAAATTCGCGGCGGTAGAGTAACCAATTATCGTCTTAGCGTTATACGAGAATTCGACGACACAATCGAAGTGAAAGATAAACAACCAGTATGACACCAGAAGTTTTTACGTGGAAAACCCGTAAAGGGAAAAACCACGGGGTCTGGCCCAGTTACGAGAATCCACTATTCATAGACATTTACAGAAATCCCTCGTCCCACAAACGGAAAAGGGTAATTATGTGATGTAGATTACAACGTCGACTGACAGTATATGGATGATGGTGGTGGACGACAATCGACGGTGGTCCGCGGCGATCGGCAGTGGTCCACGACGATCGGCGGTGATCGACGAGCATCGGCGATGATCGACGAGCGTCGGCGATGATGCAAAGCTGCTTCTTCTCCTCAAGTCTTAGACTCACTTCTTTCTCCTCCCCCTCTCATGTGAGAGTTGGGGTCTATTTATAGGGTTTTGGGTGCAATTAATGCAACCATTTTGATCAAACGGCTCAGAAGGCTCCCCTCGATCAGACGGCGTTTAAGGGGCATGTGATGGCCTTAACGATGTCAGAATTGAGTGATCTTGGGCTCGTTGGATTCGTCTTGTTGAGACGCTCGACTCGAGTATGAGTTTGCTAATGTCGGCATTCATTTGACCTTCCAATATGTCTGAAAAGCTTCTAAAAGTGGTTTAATGACTTGATCCGAGCTTGATTTGACTTGGATTGGTTTAATTTTGATATCATTGGGTCCGTTTCATCGAGCCGGTCAGTTTGATTATAAGTTTGCCGAAATCGGAGCTCTGGATGACTTTTTATCCAGATTTGAACGTTTTTTGCTTAAAAGATTACATCAAGATCTGTGTCATGCTTTGAGATCCGCGTCAGATGATGAAAATTTTTTGATGCCGTATCAAGTTTGAAAAAATCGGACTAGCTTTATAGCAATCTTTGCAAGTAGCCAGTTTTAGTGGGAAAATGAATCTTTTAGCTGCAATTTTTGAGAAAGTAGGCAAAACTGTCAAACAAGAAAAAGTACGATGTGGCACCACACCGCCACCACACCATCGATGTACTACAGCCCCAAACGCACTTTAACCATAATTGCCAACCATACAAAAGGTTGTAGTAATTGTCTGGGACGGAGAGTCCATAAGTTGGCCATCAATAAAGATAGAAGTTTCACTTGTTCAGAATAACTAACTCGGTCGAAAAATGTGACTTAATGAGCTAAGCAGACCACCACTCATACTAAAGGATCTAGTAATGGCTAAAAGGAAGATTATCAAATTTCCCGACTTCCAAAAGTAGGGATATAAAAACTCCAACCCAGTAAAAACTATTGCCGATTAATAGACAAACATCATGTATTCACTGCACAGAGCATAAAGCATTGCATTGTTACATGATGCAATGAAGTGAGGATAAATGTCTGGTTATTCTCCAATGCTGAAATGCCAAAGTCTAACCTTTGGACATTGCGAGAGAAAACCACTGTCATATTCCCAATAATAGGAGATGTGGTGCTAGACCAAAAAGCAGAGTTCAACACTGTGATGCCAAGCTTGGCATCACGACTCTTGCCCGAGTGGAAGCTAAGCTCAGTTAAGGCCACAATGCTAAACCTGCATTGCGGCCTGATTCTACGGATCTAGCAGTATGATGCAAAAAATTAACATCTACTTATTGTTAAGATCAAACAAGATAGGCTCAGGCCACATGGGCGCAGTGGCGTGCGGCTACCCGTGAGGTGAATTGGTAGTCAAACACTAGAATACAGTACTGAGCTCATTTCTCACCTAAAAATGGGAAAATTAGTGCCATAATGCCTAAAGAATAACATCGAAGCACTGGGGCAAACTAAGATCCTATGAACATAGGTGCCCTAATTTAAAATGTGACTAAAATAAGAATATCAAGGAGCATAACCTAGGTATCCTCAAATAATAATATAATCTAGCTTCTCTATCACAAAATATCATGCTCTTCTTTCAAAAGAAAAGACTGCATAGGAGAGGAAAAGCACATCTATGCAAAGGTAGTGTGATGTTCTGAATTCAAAAGTCTCAGAAGTTGCTCTAGCAACTTCCTTGACCATTAGAGACTGGAGCGATGACTCCATGGATTTTATCAAAATGAACAAGAAAATCATGGCGAGGGACAACTCACTCTAACGATTGGTCAAATAAATTGACCGAAAACTCTTCGAAGCTCAAAGGAAAGCTTCTGATCTCCAAAAATCCAATGTCACCTTCAAATAATCAAACATATTGCTCCAAAAGTTGAACCAAAAATTGACTTCGAACCCTCTAACAATTTTTCCAACGCTTAGGGCAATCAAGAGCTACCTCATTTATAGAGAAAGAAAGATGGTGCAATGCTGCAGTAATGCTGACGTGTCGAGTGCCCTGTTAGCTGAAAAGACATATGCAAAACTCAAGATTTGACATATGTTAGCAAAAGCACCACATTGTTCCATTGTGACTCCACTAATGAGGCATATGCCACGTTAGCAAGCCCCCATGGCTATCCAATCAGGTGCCTCCTTCGGGACCAAGATTGTTTGGCACATGACACTCGACATGTAGTCGTGATGTCACTGAGGTGTCACAACTTTATTCCAGTTGTTGTGGCGTTATTATTGAACTTACCATCTACCACACATCAATGTCTGTACGAGTCACTTGAAAGAAATCAAATTGGAATTGGGGTGCTCCAAGGGGTCATGGGGAATACCTAATGGGGAAAATGATGCATATTGTAAGTGATAGACAACATAAAAATAAACATATGACATAAATGTATGTGTTGCTTTATTTAAATTAAAGTGGGATTTAATAGAGATCCATCAATTTTATAAACACATCACATGATATAATCTGTGCATTTAGACAAAAAGAGAATATATATAAATGATAACATCAAAAAGGGGGTGGGGTGTCTGTATAATCTCTAAAGATTGACCAGTCATCTGCCTACCATTAAGTCATCAATTGCTTCTCCGTTCATTCCTCTCGTATGACTATAATCTCGAGGAGAACATTGGAGGACTTTTTCCCATCTTTCGTGGTCCTGCAAGTGTAGTTACATTCAAGCCAATTCATGATGCAATCCAGCAAGCCCGTGAGATCGTCTAACCTACTATTGAAATTAGCAATGTTGTCCCTTAACTCATAGAGTTGCTCGAATATGGGGCTGCAACAAGATTCCTCCGCGTGGGAGAGCTAAGTGTGCATATCTATGGGCTTCCGAACCTCGGGGCCTATGATATAGAGCTATCATCAGAAGTCTCATCGCTCTCTTCGCTACTGTGACTTGGTTGGGAGCATGATTGGGGCACAGATACCCACTATTGTGCCCAAGTGGTATGCATATTCTTTCATATATAAATACATAGAAAATGCATACCACATAATTCTTAGGTATTTAAATATCTAACCTTTAAAATTTTATATTTATAGTTATAAAACTTTGATGTTATATACCTATGCATGAAAATGTACATTTCATTTTTAAAAGGTAAATAGAAATAGTGTTTTAGAGGTGATATTAAAGATTTAAGTATAATGTATGTAATTATGAAAAATTGGAAGTTAGATACATAAATCAGGGGTGACTATCTCAACTTGGGAACGACATTAATAGTTTCAATACAATCATTTTTTTTTAGTACATATATTCTGAGAAAAATTTAAGAAAATAAGCATAACCTATAATTTCTCTTTTGAGTTTTTATATGTTAAAACTTATGTATAATTATTTCATAAATAATATTATTAAATATATTCTCTTTGATATATATAATCCGATAATCTTAAACATAAGATGCTTAGGATGTATATTTATTTTTATATGTACATGTTGTACTCATATTTATTTATAATACTATTTAATAATCATGTGATATAGAATATAGATGAAATATAAATGCGTTTTTTTGTATATTTTGAGGCCTTAATAATTACGGCGAGCTTAACAAAAAATGCTTTTCAGAAAGATTTAAGAGAATGAGCGGCGAGTTTAAACTTGTATATATATATCTATATTATTTTTTTCTTCCACTAAGCTTTTTTCAAGTTCTAATATTCTGAAACTTTTGTACAATCATTCATTAACAATACAATCTATTTTTGATGAATAATTTATTTTTTTATAAGTATACTGTCACGCTCCGCCATATTCTAGAAATTGATAAGATAAATATGAGGCGGAAGATTATGAAGAATGCAAGAATGTAGGGAGCCATCCAAGACAAATTGACAATCTATTATTGCAGACCTGTTGGTTGTTATGGCTTTGCAGAACTGCAGAACTCCTGAAGACTATGAATATTACTAAAAAAAATAAGATTTTATGCATATAGAAGATTCAAAATATTTATATTTATCGGTCTCATATTTATATTTTTATATTTACAAATATTACATAAAAGGTAAGACGTATTATCACATTTTAATAGTCAAAATTATCTTTTCATCTATAAATAAAGTGTTATGTGTGAAAATAAAAGTTTAGATGTGTATGTAATTCTCCCAAAAAAATTAATTTAGTGAGCAGGGGCCTATAGTTCAAGTAGTACATGTAAATACATAAAAATTTTGTGGGATATATGTAAATAGCCGTATATTTTAATTACTAACCTTAAATATTAAATGAAAGTATTTATATATAAATTTATATATCCATGTTTAGGCCAACCGCTTCATGAAGTGCCCATGCAGGGCGACAGCTCCTCACAGATAATAACTGCATGATAGCTTCTGCTGGTTTAGATTAATTTATTAGCAGAAAAATATTTATTTATCTTAATATTTCATGCTTTAATTTTAAACGACAGAAAGACTTTCTGTCCTGCATGTTAGTTCTATGGAGCATCTGCAAGAGAGCATTTGAGGACCGTTTGGTATTTAGTGTTATTAAAAATATTAATATTTTTAAGTATTAGTTTTTTAAGTAATTTAATATCAAGGTTGGTTTGGTTGTTTAAGGAAATTAGTGAAAAAAAAACATTTTAATATAACTAGAGAGACTAATGTCACGCCCGAAAAGAGTTCTTAAGAGAAGTTGACGTACTCAGGACTTAAATACTACTTTTCGGCCCTACACCTAGTCGATGTGGAAATTTTAATCCACGATATTCTCCTCAACCCAATCACATGACGCCTTCGTCACGGATCGGCTCCACCGAGAGTCCCACTGGACCGTGGAGAGTCCACACACCTGGCAGACAGTAAGCTGCTGTGATACCAATTGTCACGTATCAAAAGACTAATGTCACACCCGAAAAGAGTTCTTAAGAGAGGTGGACAACTCAAGACTTAAATACTGCTCCTCGGCCCTACACCTAGCCGATGTGGAACTTTTTGTCTATGACATTCTCCTTCATCCAATCACGTGACGCCCTCGTCATGGATCGACTCCACCGAGGGTCGCACTGGACTGTGAAGAGTCTACACACCTGGCAGGCAATAACCTGCTCTGCTATCACTTGTCATGTCCCAAAAGAGCTTATAAAAAAGGTGGGCAGCCCATGACTTAAATATTACTCTTCGGTCCTGGGACTTTTTGTCGGTGACACTAAGCATCTAATAGTTTCAAATTATATTTTGTCCTGCTTGCCAAGCTCTATAGAGCATCAAATTCATCAGAACAAAAAAAAAAAAAAAAAAAAAAATCTTCAATATTCACAAACTAACAATAAAAGATAACATATATAACTACTATGATGCAATCTCCCTTAAGAAAATATATATATCAATAACTGACCTACTACCTAAGATCAAGATTTTAAAATTTGAGTCAAATGAACTAATATGATACATAAACATGACATTTGCCAAGTTTATTAAATATAGTATCATAAACATAACCTTCCACCTTTTTGTTTCATGTATATTTGTGAATGCCAAATCAATATAAACGATATTTACTTGTAAAAATTAAATTTTTAACCAATTTGACTAATGCAATCAATTTTATAGCATATCAAAAGTTAGGTGATAAAAATTATTTTAAATATCCTAAACCTTAGCTTGTTGAAACTCGAACCAAATAAAATATCAAATTTCATACAAAAGCAATATAATTGAAATATGATGTGGAATAATACTGACTAATTTTTACTTGAATAACTTTTCTAATGGGTTCAATTTTTTTTAAGCCTTCTAATTCACTCCAACTCTTTGTATAAAATAACTCTAAATAAAAGTGCAAAAAAAAAAAAAAATAAATAAATAAATAAATTAAAGTCAAGTTTTGAAAATATTTTATTTTAAAAACTTTATAATTATGTAAAATATTCCATAAATATATAAAGCGTATATATGTAATTATGGAAAATATTTTATTTTATTATGGGATCTATATAATTATCTTATATCTTGAAATATAAAAATCCAAGAAAATATTAAGAAAATAGGCAATATTTAAACACTCTACAAATTTTGTTCATAAAATGAAAACCAAATATATAGTTTCTAAAAATTAGTTTTAGCAAAGAGATGCAAACTACTTAAAATAACAAGTCTAATAAAAAAATCCACTTGCTTGTTAATTTTGAAATACGTCTACATATTACTGAATTGGTATATAAATTTTTGACCTAAAATAGCTATATAAACAAACACCCACATACACTCACACAACCACTTCCATCATAAAAAATATCAAACATTATATATATATATATATATATATATATATATATATATATATATATATATATATATATATATATATATATAGAGTTTTACAATGAACATGAGTAGCTCAATAGGTTACGCAAAACTCATAGTAATGTTTCAATAAAAAAAATATATATGAATGGGAATTGGGTTTTCACATTAATCATGAATGGTAAAATATGTTGAAATTTAAATAAGAAAAAAATACAATAGTATTGTGACATTAAATATAATGACTCATCGTTTGAAAACTGCGTTTGAGCAGCTTATCCAAAAATAAAGTTGGTTTTTTGCACTAAACACAAAACGTGGGGTTCGCGGGACGAACTCGTAGTCCACATTTCAAGAAATGAGACTTATCTGGATAAGCATAAGCAACCCCAAACGCACCCTTATCCTTACAAATTATTTACATATTTCATTTTTTCACGTACCCGAGTATTTTATATATATCATCAAGATTTTAACTGCCCATGATTTATGTAATATTCATTCAAATCCTTGTGCCTTCTTATGCATAAAATAATATATGTATGTAAGCCCTTATAGTGCTCCACAAAACTTGTCAATCATACATGCAGATGAATCGTCATTTTGATGAACGCATGATTAATTCATATCAGCTCAGCATAGTGAATAAGAGTTTATAAATATAACAAAATAATAAAGCTTATAGAATCTACCAATATATTTAATCCAAAATGCATGCTAAAAAAATTCTTCTATAAATAATATTTAAGGCACTAGTACGATGCTCTCAATACACTATAATTAATTTTATAAAATTTTAGAAGCTTATCAGAATATTCACAAATTATATATAATTTTAAATAAATGGTTAAATATAACATGATCATACTGTGGAGAATAATTAGAGCAACAACATATTACAAGCTTTGCATTGAAAAATACTCAAATATTGAGATATTTTAATTTTGCAAAATTGTATAAATTACATAGAATAACTTTCAAAAAAACTTAAGAAATCAATTAAGGTAGTGAACCCTTATATATATATATATATATATATATATATATATATATATATATATATATATATATATATATATATATATATATATATATATATATATATGTTTTCACAGCATTTTATATAGGCAAATTCAGTGGTATAAATCTCTATTATTTTCATTGTAGTAGCTTTGCAAAGACATTCAGCAGTGACTTTAAATATTTTATGCATTTTTAAAATATTTTTAGCAAAATTTCTTAAAAGTGTCTTTAAATAAGCGCTATTAAAAATATTTTTTTTAGTTGAATAATTTTTTTTCTAACTATTCTAATGAGACCAATTAGTAATATGACAACAATTGTATTTTTTTCTCCCCTCTCACTCTCTCCCTCACTCTCTAAGATTATCATGATATAGGAAAAATAAAAAAATCTAAGATTATGTTTGGGTTGGCGTAGATATTTACATATAATTTTCTTTCATAGATATATAAAATGATATAAATATAATTCTAATAATTATTTCATTTTAATTATATATTATATATGATTCTTCTTATCTTTTTATTGAATCCAAATATGTCCGGGAGACCTGCCTAAGGAATGAGAGCACTGAAAGATGGGGGAGAGAGAGAGGAGAACAATAACACAAGTAATGAACAATAAATTTACATAACCTTTATTCAGTGATATGGACCCTCTATTTATAAGTAATGGGTCATCGTATAATTACATATTGTACCCCTAAAGTACGTGGATACAACGGGAGTATTTCAGCCCGTACATAAATTCAGCCCCAGGGATCCATAGGTGTGATCAGATAGTTGTTCATCTAGGCGGCCCCCAAGCTGGGTAGTTGAAAGGCCAGGCGGTCGTTAAGTCGAGCGGCTATGATGCAAGATTGTCGTTGATCCAAGCGGCCCTAAAGTTGGTCGGCTACATGCTAAAGCTCAAGACCAACAACTTTGAAACTGGAGGAACTGTCTCACTTTCTGGATCTATCTGAGTTTAAAGGCAACATGTAGATGGATTCTTAAGGAGTGTTCTACCCCTTACACATTTGAGACGCAACGTCTCCCCAACATGTGGACTGGCGGCTGATGAACACGTGGTCTTAGGCTTTTCCTTGGTAGGTGCAACGAGGCCACGTCACCTTTTCCGTGATCTCTGAGATGTTCTTGTGATTCATGTTGACATGTTTTTTATTTGCATATTAAAGTTGCACGATTTTCTTGTTCATTGATAGCGACAACTGCAATAAAGACAATATAATCTAGATTTTGAATCAAGTTTTCTATTTTAATGATTATTTGATGCACATTAATTAAATACTTCTTGATTTTCATGCCAAAGTCGTTATAAATATGATGTGGGTACTTATCTTTTGAGCATTTTTTCAATTTCATCTCCCATTCTTCTAGTCGCTTTGAACATGGAAGGTGGAAAGTTCCTGAAGTTCGTTGGCAAGGAGGCTCAAGCTCTAGTCTTTTGAACCAAAAAGAAGAGGGTGAGATATGGCTCAAAGTTCAAGTGGCCTAAGAAACACGTTGTACCAGACATGAGGACTCCTGACACTATGGTAGAAGTAGGAACTTCTTATTCAAATAACGACCGCTCTGCTGAACGTTCTTTGATGGAAAAGGGTGGCTTCCTAGTGAAGAAGTAATGTGTGACAGATAGGAACTGTCGAGAAGACGATTAGGCTTGCCAAACCACTCTTGCTCTAACCTTTCTGAGCTGAGGGATAGACAGAGTCAACAACTTACCTCTGACCTATTAATTGTGAATGTACACGCAGTATATGGACAAGGAATTGTTCCTAGCCCATTGGCGACTTGTGCATTCCAACCTGCCTCTCAAACTCTACCAGCTGGGAAGGACCAGATGATGGATTCATCCACTAGAGAGAGAATAAGACTCCTCCCATTGTGGTGGATTTTGGCTCTATTGTGGATCCTACAAGCTCCAGAGGGCCGCTATGGGATGAATTAGCTTACCCAGTGAGAGTGACCTATGCCTCAACAAGTTAAGAATGGTTTTATTAGCCGCCTCTATCTGGCCATTTGTTCGCGGGAGATGAATCAATGTGAATTTCAGGCTTATTCCTTGGCTTTTGAAATAAGTTTCAAACCTTGTTATCAGTGAATTGTGTCCCGTTATCTATGATGTTAATCAGTGGTAGGTCATAGCGACAGATCAATGCAGTCCAGAAGAAGTTCTGGACAACAATCGTTGTGATCCGGGTGAGGGCTTTTGCCTTAATCCACATCGATAAATAATCCACTGAAACTTGGAGAAAGAGGTGTTGTCCTTTGGATGGTAGGAATGGTCCTAAAATGTCAAGATCCCATACAGCAAATGGTCACAGGCTAGTGATCAGTTGCAATTTGTGAGACGGATTAAGTTGTAACGGACCATATTTCTGGCATTTTTCACACCTCCTGAAGATCGCTTCAGCACCCTTCAGTAACGTTGGCCAAAAATATCTCTATCACTAGACTCGATATGCCCGTGTCTTTCCTCCAGAATGGCTCCCGCATTCCCGCATTCTCCAACAATCCTTGTATTTTGTCATGTAGTACAAAATAGAAAATATGTGTTTTAGAAAGGAAAATATAAAATATTAAAGTAAAATAACATTAAAAAAAATTTATGGGCATTTGCATACACACCACTCAATTACTATTTATTTGCAAATTCAACACCTAAAGTTTAATTTTTACGTTTTTCATTTATAATTGTAATTTAGGACCTCATAAATGTAAAAATAATTAAAAATTTTTTTATATAATGGAATCTATGTATGTATGTCCTTTTATTTCACAAATTTTGTCCTCTTCAGCTTCGGTACAAATAAAAATTTAGCGGCATTTACATACATACCACTCAATTCCTATGAATTTACATTTATCAATTTAAAATATAGGGACAGACCCTGGCGAGGGTTCGAGCATTGCACCTCAATACACTCTACATATTGCCCTTCCAGCTTTGTGGATCCTGCACAATCTTGGTTCAACGGTTGCTCCATAATCGAGGTTCTCATCTTCTGCATTCCTTTCTGTTTGTGTTTCTAGATGTCATCTTGTGTGGATCAGCGATGGCTACTACTTTGGTTTCTCCCTTCTCTATGTGATTATTATGTTTCTCTTCTTGTTAACGGAATGATATCAGGCTCATCATACAATTTAGGATACGAATCCAAATCTCTCCGGAAGCAAGCCTAAGGAATAAAGCGTCGAAGGAAAGAGCAACATCGCAATAATGAATAGCAAATTTGCATAACTTTTATTCATTATATAGACACCCTATTTATAGGAATGAGATATTATATAATTACATAGTGTACCCCTTAACTATGTAGGTATAGCGGGGCCATTTTAGTCCATACATAAATTTTGCTTGTGGGGTCCATAGGTGTGGTCGGATGGTTGTTGACCTAGGTGGCCCTCTAGTCAAGCGGCAGTTAAGCTGGGCGCTCCTCAAGTCGGGCAGTTGTTAAGCCAGGTGGCACCGAAGTCGGGTGGCTACTTGTTGAAGTTCAACAACAACAACTTTGGAGCTGGAGAATCTATCTTACTTTCTTGATCGATCCGAGTTTGAAGGCGACGAGTTTGTCTGAGCAAAACTAGAAAGATGAATTCTTCAATAGAGATTTACCCCTTATTTTTATTTAGGCTCATCGTCTTCATGGCATGTGGACTGGCCGATAGAACACGCAGTTTTGGCCTTTTCTTTGGGGTCACGTCACCTCCTCCGTCATCCCTGAGATGTCTTTGCAATTTGTGCTGGCATATTTTTTATGCACAATTTTAAAATTTAAAACTCTAAAACTAATTAAAAATTAATAAATAGTACATAATGTATAAAAACACATCCATGTATTTTCAAAATTGGACGTCCAGTTACCCCAAAAAAATCATAAGGACCAATTCATGTAAATTCCTTGAAATGTTTATGTCAAATATAACACTATCGTTGTCTGTCCCAAGCCCGTATGTGAAAAGTAGAGGGTTGTGTTAGGTAGTCGACAACCAGCGTAAAATTTGTTGAAAAAAATCATGACATGAATCCTTTTAATCATTGTGTAAGTGCTAGGGCGTCCCCTAGAAGCGATGCGCTGTATGGCCTGAATACAGTGGAAAGTGTGCAATGGTCGCTACACTGACTCCCGAGTGTAGTGTCAAGTAAGCAAGGGTTCCCACATTATGGACGGATGCGGGCAAAAAAGTTAATCCATGATACTAGTATTAGGATAGGATCTTGGATTATAGGTACAGTGAATGTTACATTAATGGAATTGGTTGATATTATGATTCATAGAAAGATAAATATCTTATGTATTCAAGAAACTAAATGGGTTGGAGAAAAAGCTAAGGAGATTGATAACTTAGATTTTAAACTATGGTATTATGGTAAAAGTTATACTATAAATGGTGTAGGTGTAATTATAGATAAGATTTTGAAAGATAATGTTTTTAAAATTAATAGAGTTGGAGATAGAATTACAGCACTTAAGATTATTATTGATACTAAGATTTTTAACATTATAAGTGCTTATGCTCCTCAAGTTGATTTAGATATAGGCTCTAAAGATAAATTCTGGAATGATTTAGAAAACTTAATGCACTTGATACTTCTTGAGGAAAAATTTTTATTGGAGGAGATTTAAATGGACAAGTCGATAGAGTGATAGAAGATTTCAGAAGTACTCATGGTGGCTACGGTTATGGAGCAATTAATGAAGAAGGTAGAGTCATTTTAGATTTTGCTTTAGCGTAAAATCTGATTATTACTAATACTTTATTCAAAAAAAGATGAGCATCTTATTACTAATAAAAATGGATATAATAAATGACAAATTGATTATTTTCTTATGAGAAGAAGAGATCGTCGAGATTGTAAGGATTGTAAGGTATTCCAAGTGAGGAATTAAGTACCCAACATCGATTATTAGTTCTAGATTTTAAGATGAAGAGTTGTAAAATAAAAAATACTAGGATTCAACATCGTAAAATTAGATGGGGGTAAATTAAAGACACAAATAAAATTCTTTTTATGAATAAAATTCAAAATTTAAACATTTAGGATGTCCTTGAAGACGCAAATGCTATGTGGGAAAAATTAACTAACACTATTAAACAAGTGGCTAAAAATATACTTGGAGAATCAAAAGAAAAAGTTTCTATAAATAAAAGTAGTTGGTGGTGGAATAATAATGTGCAAGAAAAGATAAAATATAAAAAGTTATGTTATAAAAATTGGTTTAAATGTAAAAGCTAGAGAACTGGAAAAAATATAAAATGGCCCATCAGGGAGTCTAAAAGAATAATCTATGACGTTAAAAATTCTGCTTTTAGTGATCTTTATAACATGTTAGATACTAAGGAGAGAGAAAAATATATGAATAAACTAGCCAAACAAAGAGAAAAGAAAAATAAAGATTTAACTCAAGTAAAGTGTATTAAAGATGAAAATCAAAGAGTGTTTTTCTTAGAAAAAGATATTCAACATAGGTGGGTGAGTTATTTTGATAAACTTTTTAATAAAGATACTGAAAATATGATCGACCATAGTGATATTAATATCGTTAATAATATTAAAACTTTTCATTTTTATCGTCGTATTAGTAGAAAAAAAGTTGAGGAAGCTTTAAAGAAAACCAAGGGTGGAAAGTCTGTAGGACTTGATGATATCTCAATTAAGTGTGGAAATATTTAGGTGATTTGGGGGTTTCTTGGCTTACTATACTTTTTAATATTATTTTAAAGACTAAAAAGATGTGTGAGGAGTGGAGGAAGAGTATTTTGGTCCCCATTTTTAAGAATAAAGGAGATGCACAAGAGTGTGCAAATCGTATAGGAAGTAAATTTATGTGTCACACTTTAAAATTATGGGAGAGGGTAATTGAACATAGGTTAAGACGTATTACCAAGGTTTCTCATAGTCAATTTGGATTTATGCCAGGCAGGTCTACTATGGAAGCTATGCATTTATTGAGAGGTTTGATGGGGAAATACAGAGATAATAGGGAGGATCTAAATTTGATTTTTATTGATTTAGAAAAAGCTTACGATGAGATTCCGAGAGATGTTCTTTAGAGAGTCATTAAGAAGAAAGGTGTTGATATGACTTATATTTAAGTCATTAAAGATATGTATACTAGAGCTGTTACATGTGTTCGAACTGAATGAGGATTGACCAAATATTTTACTATGTTTGTTCGTTTACATCAGGGATCGGCTTTAAGCCCATATCTTTTTGCTTTATTTATGGTTGGTCTTACTAGGCATTTACAAGAGGATGTACCTTGGTGTATAATTTTTGCTGATGATATCCTCCTTGTGGATAAGACGAGAGAAAAAGCCCAGGAAAAACTTGAATTATGGAGGTCTACATTGGAGTCTAAAGGTCTTCGTTTGAGTAGAACTAAAACTGAATAGATGGAATGTAATTTTAGTAATAATAGCTCTAGTGACAGAAGTGTAACTTTGGGTGATCAAATTATTAAAAGGCTTGAACGATTTAGATATCTCGGGTCCATTGTTCAAAGCGATGGTGATATAGATGGGGATGTTAATAGCAGAATTCAGGTTGGTTGGTTGTAGTGGGGGAATGTGTCCGGCCTATTGTGTGATAGAAAAGTACCGCTTAGAATGAAAGGAAAATTTTAAAAGATGCTGGTAAGACCTGCAATGCTCTATGGTGCTGAATGTTGGCCTTTAAAAGAGAAGCATAATGCTAAGTTAAGTGTTGCCAAGATGAGAATGGTTAGGTGGATGAGTGGCTTTACATTTAGAGACAAAATGCGAAATGAATATATTCGTAATAGGGTTGGTGTTGCACCAGTGACGGATAAAATTAGAGAGAGTTGCCTTAGATGGTTTGGTCACATTAAACGTCGACCACCTGATGATCCGATTAGGAGAGTAGATGTTTTAGATACAACTTATGTTAAGAAAGGCAGAGGTAGACCTAGGAATATTTGGGCTTATTGCATAAAAAATGTTCTTAATTTATTAGAATTAAACGAAAATCTGACACTATATAGGACGCAATGGAGAAAACAGACACATGTAACCGACCCCACTTAGTGGGATTAAGGCTTTTTTGTTGTTGTTGTTGTTGTTTATGTCAAATATGTATAATCTTATTTAGGCCCAACAAAAAAAAAAAGTATTCATGGATTTAGACTAATTGTCTTTGTAACCATGATTGAAATTGCTTGCCTTACCCATTAAGGAAAAAAAAAAAAAAAAAACAAAATGAGTTGAATACTCAGAATGCGATGAAGAAAGCCTACAAAAATTCAAAAAATACACTTGATTTGTATAGGGTCATATTCCATTCTAACAATAGTTCAATGGAATCTTATCCTTATTCTTAGGTTGTCTTTTTGTATAAATTAAATGTACATCAATTAAAATGTTTCCTTATTTTCTTTGTGCACAATAGTTGATTATGATATGTTTGTTATGATATATTGTAGAATCTATGTTTACAAACACCATTGACGTAAGGCGAAATTTTTGAAAAGACCCTTAAATTTTTTTTTTAAATTGACACCAAAAAATCCTTGTATTTTATTTTTAGTACAAAATAGAAATTCTGTGTTTTAGGGAGAAAAATAGAAAAAATTTATAGTAAAATAACAGTAGAAAAAATTTATGGGCATTTACATGTATACTTTCTCTTGAAAAGACAGTCATCTTCAGAGGAGCGTAGTAGACGACGTCTCCTTGGATGTCTAATTTATGTATTGAAAACGGTTATAAGTATCCCTTGATACAGTATTTTTATCCATCTTTGTATATAAATCCAATAGAGTTGGGTGCTATGTTTCAATGAGTGACTGTAAATACATAAAAATTTTGTGGTATGTATGTAAATAGCCCTATATTTTTATTATTACCCTTAAGTATTAAATGAAAATAGTTATATATAAATTGATCTATCCTGTGGGCCAACGCCTTCATGAAGTGCCCATGCAGGGTGACAGCTCCTCACAGATAATAATTGCATGATAGCTTCTAATTGTTTAGATTAATTTATTTGCAGAAAATATTTATTATCTTAATATTTCACGCTTTAATTTTAAACTTAATAATTCACGCTTTAATTTTAAATGAGAGAGACGTGTTAGTTCTATGGAGCATCTACAAGTAGGGGTGTAAATGAGCCGAATATGAGCCAGAGCAAGCCAGCTTAGCTCTTGTTCGGCTCGTTTACTTAGCGAGCCGAACACGAGCCGTTCATGAATAAAGAGTTGTTTTGATAATCTTAACCACATACCCATAAGATGTTAAGAATTGGGGTAAGATTTAAAAATTATTATTTATATTAAAATATCATTTGAATCTAATTTAATAATTTTTATTCTATTTTTTTAATTAATATTTTTAATTGATTATAAATCATTGTAGCTTTTTAGTCAATTAATTTTTTTTTAAATAGTACACATCAAAGTAGATGTAGCACATTTGTGTTACATCTACTTTGGGTTAGAGATAGCTTGAACTTGAAGACAAACTAATAATAATTGGATATTTGTGTTGCGTTGCTTGTCAAGTTGGTGGCGGGATCACTATAAGTCCCCTTTGGCAAGGGTTCGATCTCCGCCGTGGTGCATGGGGGGTCGAATTATAGGCACATGACGTGGTGCTCTCATCATGGGGTCTGATCGCATGAGAAATCAATATTTAGGCCTCTGCCAAATATCGATTTCCTTTAGAAATATATATATATATATATATATATATATATATATATATATATATATATATATATATATATAGGACTGAGAGGGCCTTCCAAATGCCTTCTCTGTGGTTCCCATTCTGAAACTATACAGCACCTATTTTTCAACTGTTCTTTCTCCCAGGATGTTTGGTCAGGTCTTATTAATTTACTCAAAGTTAATCACTTTCTGCTGGACTGGTATGATATTTATAGCTGCTGGCAATCCTGGCAACAAGCTAAAGCTGGTGACATCCCTTTCATTGTTGCATGGTTCATCTGGATGCACAGAAATGGTGTGAAATATGAAGGTAAAATCAGCAAAGTGGCTTCTGTTGTTAGTCACTGTCATACTTTTATCTCAAAGCTGATATCTTTTAAGAAGTTCCCCAAGCATTCTAAAAACCCCCCACCGGAACAACCTAAGCGAATCCGTAATTATCCAAATCCACTGGAAAGCTCCCACCCCTCCTTTTATTAAGGTTAACACCGATGGTGCATTCACCGATCTTACTTCGAGCTTTGGGGGCATCTTCGAGAATCATCCGGGAAATGCATCTTATTTTTTCAGGCTCCAATCAATGCTGCTGACCCTCTTGAGGCAGAACTTGCTGCTGTTTATTGGGCTATATACATTGCTAGTCTTCACCAGTGGACTAAATTAATTGTGGAGGGGGACTCTTCTCTGTTAATATAACTTTTGCATACTGATACCCCCTCACCTTGGCACCATTGTATCTGGATAAACAAAATCAAGGCCCTTTCTCTAAACATGTCTATCCAGTTTGCCTTCATTTACAGGGAGGGCAATAGACCTGCAAATTGGATTGCTAAAAGAGCCAATGTTTCTCAAGAGGTGGCCGTTTCTGCCACCCCTCCCCCCACCTACTTTTCCTTCTGGAAGCCGACCTTTATCAGGCACCTCATTTCAGAATTGTGGTAGTATGAAGTATTAGATGATCATCTTGCTGGTGTCTCCTTTTCTCTTTATTTTTGGTTTAGTTTTTTGTTATCCTTTTGGATAATTTTTGGGTTAGGCTTTAGTTACATTCTGTTACTCTTCTTTTGGTGTGCAGTTGTAATTGGTTGGGTTTGCCCTCATTGGGTAGTCTTGTAACTTCACAATTTCCTAACATGTAGGGAGTCAAAAATTGCTCCTTAAATATATATATATATATATATATATATATATATATATATATATATATATATATATATATATATATTTTACATTAATTAAAATTAAGATTTAAGTCATTATTATCAAGTTTATATTTTTTATGGTTTCTTTATTTATTTATTTTAGGTTGTTAGTCAAGTGAAATCAATAATATTTGAGTTTAAGAAAAACACTCTAAGAGAGACTTTATTAATTTTATAAATAATATTAGTATCCTAATCAAAGTGTAAACTTTTAGACATACATTTTGTAGAATCCTAAATTGTCATTCGTGAAAACACGCATCGAGAGTTTGAAAGGAGCGAAGGAGGATGAGCGATAGAGATTGAGAAAATTCCTCTTGCCCTCTAATTATAGGGGCGTATTTGTACAACTATAGAAATTAGGGAATTATTATGGAAACTATTTTTAGTACAATTTTAATCGCAATAATGTACTAATAAATATGTATTACAATTTGAATGCAAATATGAAAGTAATTGGCTGGTTGACGTGCTTAAGTTCGATCTGAAGGCTGAGGTGACCAGTTGGGTGGTGATCGAGTCTACTGAAGTAAAGAGCCCGTTTATCGATGGGTAGCTATCAGGCACCCCTCGTGAGGAGCTAAGATGGTCTGAGATCGTAGGCGCGGTCTGCTGATTGAGTCCTTTGTCATAATGAGTCGATTGACTCCGACCGAGCTATTGGTCGTTGGATGAATAGCTAGGATCGTGTTTCTATAGCATGATGCACCAGTGGGCAGGCCATGAGTGCAATGGGTTTTAATGGTTAAGGCATTATGGCAAACATCCCTTAGATTTAACCATTTAAGGGATGAGATCCCCTAATTTGGGGGACCTTTAGTCCATGGCTCCACTAGGGTGGGCTAGGTGGGTTTAGTCCAGTCCCTAGGGTCAACTTAGTGGCTGTGGAGGGGTTGGTTTGGTCACATTTTGTTCAATTTGGTTAAGTTAGGTCATGGGTTCGTTTGGGTCACCTTGGGTTCAAATTGGGCTAACTTGGGTTTGAGCTTGAATGGAGCCCAAGTATCTTGAGCAACATTTTGTAGATGATTATAATAAAGATTTTTCATGAAGACTTAGAATGGTTTTGAGTTTATTTGGGGGTTCAATTTGGTAGATTTTGGGATTTTGGCCAATTTGGGGCAAGTTGGGTCAACTTGAGTTTAGGTTGAGCTAGGGTTGGGTCCAAGGCCAATTAAAGGTTCTAAATGGTCTAGAGGAATGTGGTGAAGAGTTCCCAACATCAATTGGGTGGAAATTTTAGGGTTAGGCCAATCAATTTGGTAGATTTTGGGCATGTGTTGAACTTGGGTTACAATTGGGTATTTTTGGATTTCAAGTGGATTTGGGTGAGACTTGGGCTCAAATTAGGGACAATTGATGATTTAATTCAATTTAGGGGGGTTTTATGAAGGGTTTAGAATTGAAATTGGGGGAAATTGATTGTGGTTAGGTCAATTTGGGGGATTTGGGCCACTTAGGCAAAATTGGGGATTTTGGATTTTAAGTGAAAATGAATTCAAATGTGGGTCAATTTGGGCTTGAATTTGGTTTATATTTGTATTGGAGATGTTGAATTAAATTTTGGAATTGAAATTGGGCAATATTGGGATCAATTGGGTAGACATTGGGTTTAATTTAGGCATTTTTAGGTTAAATGGGTCAAATTGGGGCTTTTGATTAAATTGGGCTAAATTGGCCAAATTGGGTCATGTGGTAGTTGAGAGAAATTAAATTAGGAATATTTGAGAAGTTTTGGAAATTTATGAGAATTTTTGGCTAAGAGGGGCATTTTGGTCATTTGGGGATTTTTCAGGAAATTTGGCAATTTTGGGTACTTTTGGCTAATTTGAGTGGTAAGGGGTATTTTGGAATGATTTTTGGAGAATTGTCGGTAATTTGAGTAATTTTGGAAATTTTGGGGGAATTTAGTATTTTGGGGGCATTTTAGGTATTTTGAGAATTTTGGGGCAAAGAGGTTAGAAATTTGAAAGGTTTGGGCAAATTGGGATTGGTTGAAGGTGAGTAGTATAAAATTGTTTAGATTGAGCCATGGACCAAGGGTCACCCTCATTTGGTCCTCTATGTGTTGGTACTAGCCAAATCCTAGCCTGAGGCTAAGAGATTGGGAAAACAACTTACATGAGTTTCCAAAGGGTTAGGGGATCAAAAGGTGATGAGCTTTGTTTAGGGTTGTGAGTGTGTAGTGCAAGTGTGGTGTAAGCTCCAGACCTCTGAGGGTAGATCCTATGGTCTGACCACCTATAGGTGACTTCCCCTGGGCTTCCTTATGCTTGGTCTCTTCCTCCCAAACTGGAGGTTAGGCCTTAAGCATATGAAAACTCCCAGTGAAGTGAGAAAAGTTTGAATTTTTATGGGGAGGGTTCCATGACTAGTCTTCTAAGAAAGTCACCAGGAGTGTCCTATGGCTAGACCTTAGGCTATTCTAGAGAAAGATTAGACCTCAACCAAAAGTGAGGTCAACATAAGGTTCCTAGAGATGTTCTTTGGAGAGTCGTTGAGAAGAAAGGTGTTGATATGACTTATATTTAAGTCATTAAAGATATGTATACTAGAGCTGTTACATGTATTTGAATTGAATGAGGATTGACCAAATATTTTACTATTTTTGTTGGTTTATATCAGAGATCGGCTTTAAGCCCATATCTTTTTTTGTTATATATGGATGGTCTTACTGGGCATTTACAAGAGGATGTACCTTAGTGTATGCTTTTTGCTGATGATATCCTCCTCGTGGATAAGACGAGAGAAAAAGCCCAAGAAAAACTTGAATTATGGAGGTCTGCATAGGAGTCTAAAGGTCTTCGTTTGAGTAGAACTAAAACTGAATACATGGAATGTAATTTTAGTAATAGTAGCTCTAGTGACAAAAGTGTAATTTTTGGTGATCAAATTATTAAAAGGCGTGAACAATTTAGATATCTCGGGTCCATTGTTCAAAGCGATGGTGATATAGATGAGGATGTTAATAGTAGAATTCAGGTTGGTTGGTTGTAGTGGAGGAATGCATTCGGCCTATTGTGTGATAGAAAAGTACCGGTTAGACTGAAAGGAAAATTTTATAAGATGCTGGTGAGACCTGCAATGCTCTATGGTGCTGAATGTTAGCCTTTAAAAGAGAAGCATAATGCTAAGTTAAGTGTTGCCAAGATGAGAATGTTTAGGCGGATGAGTGGCTTTACACTTAGAGACAAAATGCGAAATGAATATATTTGTAATAGGGTTGGTGTTGCACCAGTGACGCATAAAATTAGAGAGAGTCGCCTTAGATGGTTTGGTCACATTAAATGTCGACCACCATATGATCCGATTAGGAGTAGATGTTTTAGATACAACTTATGTTAAGAAAGGCAGAGGTAGACCTAGGAATACTTGGGCTTATTGCATAAAAAATGATCTTAGTTTATTAGAATTAAACGCAAAATTGACACTATATAGGACGCAATGAAGAAAACGGATACATGTAACCGAACCCACTTAGTGGGATTAAGACTTTGTTGTTGTTTATGTCAAATATGTATAATCTTATTTAGGCCCAACAAAAAAAAAGGTATTCATGGATTTAGACTAATTGTCTTTCTAGCCATGATTGAAATTGCTTGCCTTATCCAATAAGGAAAAAAAAAAAAAAACAAAATGAGTTGAATACTTATAATGTGATGAAGAGAGCCTACAAAAATCCAAAAAATACACTTGGTTCCTATAGGGTCATGTTCCATTCTAACAATAATCCAAAGGAATCTTATCATTATTCTTAGGTTGTTTTTTTGAATAAATTAAAAGTAAATCAATTAAAGTATTTTCTTATTTTGTTCATGCACAATAGTTGATTACGATATGTTTACGAACACGATTAAAGTAAGGCGAAATTATTGAAAAGACATCCTTAAATTTTTTTTTTTTAATTCGACACCAAAAAATTCTTGTATTTTGTTCTTTGGTACAAAAGAGAAAATCTCTGTTTTAGGGAGGAAAATAGAAAAAAAATAAAGCAAAATAACAATAAAAAAATTTAATGGGCATTTACATATATATTTTATCATGAAAAGACAGTCTTCTTCAGAGGGAGCGTAGTAGGCGGCGTCTTCATGGATGTCTACTTCATGTATTGAGAACGGTTGTAAGTCTCCCTTAATGCAACGTTCTTATCAATCATTATAGATTAATCCAAAAGAGTTGGGTGCTATGTTTCAATTAGTGACTATAAATGCATAAAAAATTTGTGGTATGTTTGGTGATGATACGAAAAAAAGTATTTGTTATCTTAATATTTCACGCTTTAGATTTAAACGAGAGAGTTTCTATTCTACATGTTTTTAAAGTAATTTAATATTGAAGTTGGTGGGGTTGTTTATGAAAATTAGTGAAAAAAAACGTTTTAATTTTAACGAGAAAGACTAAGCATTTAATAATTTCTATTTTATTTTTTGTCCTACTTGCCATGCCCTATAGAGATGCAAATTACTTAACATAATAAATCTAATAAAAATGCCACTTGTTTCTATATGCTCCTAAAAAAGACAAAAATACATTTATTTTTGGGTGTTAGAGTGCTACATAATTTGATAAAGATGGATAATAAATACATTTAGGTTAGAGTGTTCCATAGATTTTTTTTTTTTCGAATTAAATCAATTCTTTTTATATCCTTTTTGAGTCTTCTTCTATATTTTGGGATGGAAAGTAAATGTAAGATAATAATTGAATAAACAAGAAATTTTAGGTGGTATATATTAAAAAAATAAACTATTAAATAATAAATTTTTATATATGGAAATTCTCTTTTAATACTCTTATTATTTAAAAAGTTGAATATTTAGTGATCGCTTATATCCACATACTTGTTAATTTGATATACGTCTATATATTATTGAATTGGGATAAAAATTTCTTGACCTAAAATAGCTATATAAACAAACACCTACATACACTCACACAACCACTTATATCATATAAAATATCAAACATTAGAAATATATATATATATATCTACATATATATATGTGTGTGTGTGCGCGCGCGTGCGCGTGCGCGTGTGTGTGCGTGTGTGCGCGCGCGTGTGTGTGTGTGCGTGCATGTGCGCGTGCGTGTGTGTGCGTGCGTGCGCGCTCGCGCGCGTGTGTCTGTGCGTGTGTGTTTGTGCGCGTGTGTCTATGTGTGTGTCTGTTTGTGTTTCTGCGTGTGTGTGTGCCACAATCGTGGTCTGATGGTTGGCGGGGTTCTCTGTAAGTCCCCTCAGGTCACGGGTTCGATCCCCATAGTGCGGAGTTCTCGAGTATATAGGCACAAGGCATCAGACCTCCATCGTAGGGCTGTAGCGCATAAAGAATCGGTATTTAGGCATTTGTCAAATATTAATTCTTTAAACGCGCGCACAAACATATATATATATATAAACTTATATGTATAATATTATAATGACTATTAATAGCTCAAAAGGTTATGCAAACCTCATAGTAACGTTTCAATTAAAATAAATAAAAAAATTAATTCTTTTAACAACATGCTACAAGTTATGGATTGAAAAATACTCAAATATTGGATATTTTAATTTTGCAAAATTTGTATAAATTACTTAGAACAACTTCAAAAAAAAAAAAAAAAAGAAATCAATTAAGATATTGAACCCATACCTTGAGCTGTTAGATCACTACCAAATATATATATATATATATATATATATATATATATATATATATATATATATATATATATATATATATATATATATATATATATATATATATATGTTTTCACAGCATTTTATATATGCAGATTTAGTGGTAAAAAACTCTGTTATTTTCATTGTAGTGGATTTTAAATTATTACAATTGTTAGCTCTGCAAAGACATTCAGCAATTGTATCTTTTGTCCCCCTCACTCTCTCCCTCAATCTCTAAGATGATGATATACGAAAAATAAAAAAAAATTCTAAGATTATGTTTGGGTAGGTGTAGATATTTATTATATAATTATCTTTCATAGATATATAAAATCATATAAATATAATTCAAATAATTATTTTATTTTAATTATATATTATATATGATTCTTTTTATATTTTCTTTTAAAACCTAATCTGCCCATACCTTAAGTCGATCGGCTACATGCTGAAGCTCAATACCAACCACTTTGAAATTGGAGGATTTGTCTCACTTACTGGATCTATCTGAGTTTGAAGACAACAGGTAGATGTTACTGGATCTATCTGAGTTTGAAGGCAACAGGTAGATGGATTCTTTAGAAGTGTTCTACCCCTTATTCATTTGAGACGCACCGTCTCCCCAGCATGTGTACTGGCGGCTGATGAACACGCGGTCCTAGGATTTTTCTTGGTAGGCGCAGCGAGGCCACGTCACCTTCTCCGTGATCCCGGAGATGTCCTTATGATTCATGCTGATATGTTTTTTATATACATATTAAAGTTTCACGATTTTCTTGCTCATTGATAACGACAACTGCAATAAGGACAATATAATCTAGATTTTGAATCAAGTTTGTTGTATTCATGATTATTTGATGCACATTTATTAAATACTTCTTGATTTTCATGCCAAAGTCGTTATAAATGTTATGTGGGTAGTTATCTTTTGAGCATTTTTTCAAGTCCATCTCCCATTCTTCCAGTTGCTTTGAGCATGGAAGGAGAAAAGTTCCTGAAGTTCGTTGGCAAGGAGGCTCAAGCTCTAGTCTTCTGAACCAAAAAGAAGAGGGTAAGATCTGGCTCAAGTTCGAGCAGCCTAAGAAACACGTTGTACCAGAGATGAGGACTCCTTACACTATGGTAGAAGTAGGATCTTTTTATTCAAATAACGACCACTCTGCTGAACGTTCTTTGATGGAAAAGGGTGTCTTCCTAGTGAAGAAGTAATGTGTGACAGATAGGAACTGTCGAGAAGACAATTAGGCTTGCCAAACCACTCTTGCTCCAACCTTTCTGAGCTGAGGGATAGACAGAGTCAAGAACTTACCTTTGACCTTTTACTTGTGAATGTACAAGCAGTAGATGGACAAGGAATTGTTCCTAGCCCATTGGCGACTGGTACTTTCCAACCTGCCAATCAAACTCTACCAGTGGGGAAGGACCAGCTGATGGATCCATCCTCTAGAGAGAGAATAAGACTCCTCCCATTGTGGTGGAATTTGGCTCTATTGTGGATCCTACGAGCTCTAGAGGGCTGCTATGGGATGAATTAGCATACCCAGTGAGAGTGACCTTTGCCTCAACAAGTTATGAATGGTTTTATTGGCCGCCTCTATCTGGCCATTTGTTGACGAGAGATGAATGGACGTGAATTTAAGGCTTATTCCTTGGCTTTTGAAATAAGTTTCAAACCTTTTTATCAGTGAATTGTGTCTCGTTATCTATGATGTTAATCAGTGGTAGGTCATAGCGACAGATCAATGCAGTCCAGAAGAAGTTCTGGACAACAGTCGTTGTGATCCGGGTGAGGGATTTTGCCTTAATCAACATTGATAAATAATCCACTGACACTTGGAGAAAGCGGTGTTGTCCTATGGATGGTGGTAATGGTCCCAAAATGTCAAGATCCCATACAGCAAATGGTCACAGGCTAGTGATCAGTTGCAATTTGTGAGACTGATTACATTGTAACGGACCATATTTCTGGCATTTTTCACACCTCCTGGAGATTGCTTCAGAGCCCTTCAGTAATGTTGGCCAAAAATATCTTTGTCACTAGACTCGATATGCCAATGTCTTTCCTCCAGAGTAGCTCACGCATTCCCGCATTCTCCAAAAATCCTTGTATTTTGTCTTTTAGTACGAAATAGAAAATATGTGTTTTAGAAAGGAAAATAGAAAATATTAAACTAAAATAACATTAAAAAAAAAAAATTATGGGCATCATACATACCAATCAATTACTATGTATTTGCAAATTCAACACCTAAATTTTAATTTTTACATTTTTAATTGCAATTTAGGGCCTCATAAATGTAAAAATAATTAAAAATTTTTTTGTGTAATGGAATCTATGTATGTATGTCCTTTTATTTTACAAATTTTGTCTTCTCCAGTTTCAGTACAAATAAAAATTTAGCGGCATTTACATACATACCACTCCATTCCTATGAATTTACATTTATCAATTTAAAATATAGGGACAGGCCCTGGCGAGGCTTCGAGCATTGCACCTCAATACACTCTACATATTGCCCTTCCAGCTTTGTGGATCCTGCACAATCTTGGTCCAACACTTGCTCCATAATCGGGGTTCTCGTCTTCTGCATTCCTTTCTGTTTGCGTTTCTAGATGTCATCTTGTGGGGATCCACGATGGCTATTACTTTGGTTTCTCCCTTCTCTCTGTGATTATTATGCTTCTCTTCTTGTTAACGAAATGATGTCACTTTCACCATAAAATTTAGGATATGAATCCAAATCTCTCCGGAAGCAAACCTAAAGAATAAAACGTTGAAGGAAGGAGCAACATCGCAATAATGAATAGCAAATTTACATAACCTTTATTCATTATATAGACACCCTATTTATAGGAATGAGATATTATATAATTACATAGTGTACCCCTTAACTATGTAGGTATAGCGGGGCCATTTTAGTCTATACATAAATTTTGCTTGTGGGGTCTATAGGTGTGGTCGGGTGGTTGTTGACCTAGGTGGCCCTCAAGTCGAGCGGCAGTTAAGCTGGGTGCTCCTTAAGTCGGGCAGTTGTTAAGCCAGGTGCCACCCAAGTCGGGTGGCTACTTGCTGAAGCTCAACAACAACAACCTTGGAGCTAGAGAACCTATCTAACTTTCTTGATCGATCTGAGTTTGAAGGTTACGAGTTTGTCCGAGCAAAACTAGAAAAATGAATTCTTCAAGAGAGATTTACCCCTTATTTTTATTTAGGCTCATCGTCTTCCTGGCATGTGGACTGGCCGATAGAACACGCTGTTCTGGGCTTTTCTTCGGGGTCACGTCACCTCCTCCGTCATCCCTGAGATGTCTTTTCGATTTGTGTTGAGATATTTTTGATGCATAATTTTAAACTTTAAAACTCTAAAACTAATTAAAAATTAATAAATAGTACATAATGTATAAAACACATCCATGAAAGGGATTACTTTCAAAATTGGACGTCCAGTTACCCCAAAAAATTATAAGGATCAATTCATGTAAATGTGTTGAAATGTTTATTTCAAATATGACACTGCCGTTGCAAGTCCCAAGCCCGAATGTAAAAAGTTGAGGGTTGTGTTAGGTAGTCGACATCGAGCGTAAAACTAAAAATTAATGACATGAATTCTTTTAATCATTGTGTAAGTGCTAGGGCGTCCCCTGGAAGCGACGCGCTTTATGTCCTGAATACAGTGGAAAGTGTGCAAGGGGCGCAACACTTACTCCTGTGTGTAGTGTCAAGTAAGCAAGGGTTCCCACATTATGGACGGATGCGGGCAAAGAAGTTAGTCCGTGATACTAGTATTAGGATAAGATCTTGAAAAATAGGTACACTTAATGGTAAATTAATGGAATTGGTTGATATTATGATTCATAGAAAGATAAATATCTTATGTATTCAAGAAACTAAATGAGTAGGAGAAAAAGCTAAGCAGATTGATAACTTAAGTTTTAAACAATGGTATTCTGGTAAGAGTCATACTAGAAATGGTGTAGGTGTAATTATAGATAAGATTTTTAAAGATAATGTTGTTAAAATTAATAGAGTTGGAGATAAAATTATAGCACTTAAGATTATTATTGATACTAAGATTTTTAATATTATAAGTGCTTATGCTCCTCAAGTTAATTCTGGAATGATTTAGAAAACTTAATGCACTTGATACTTCTTCAAGAAAAAAAATTTTATTGGAGGAGATTTAAATGGACATGTTGGTAGAGTGGTAGAAGATTTCAGAAATATTCATGGTGGCTAAGGCTATGAAGCAATTAATGAAGAAGGTAGAGTCATTTTAGATTTTGCTTTAGCGTATGATCTAATTATTACTAATAATTTATTCAAAAAAAAGATGAACATCTTATTACTAATAAGAATGAATCTAATAAAACACAAATTGATTATTTTCTTATGAGAAGAAGAGATCGTCGAGATTGTAAGGGTTGTAAGGTCATTCCAAGTGAGGAATTAAGTACCCAACATCGATTATTAGTTCTAGATTTTAAGATGAAGAGTTGTAAAATAAAAAATACTAGGATTCAACATTATAGAATTAGATAGGGGCAAATAAAAGACACAAATAAAATTCTTTTTATGAATAAAATTCAAGATTTAAACATTTGGGATGTCCCTGAAGACGCAAATGCTATGTGAAAAAAATTAACTAACACTATTAAACAAGTGGCTAAAAATGTACTTGGAGAATGAAAAGAAAAAGTTTTTATAAATAAAAATAGTTAGTGGTGGAATAATAATGTGCAAGAAAAGATAAAATATAAGAAGTTATGTTATAAAAAGTGGTTTAAATGTAAAAGCTAGAGAACTGGGAAAATTATAAAATGACCCGCAGAGAATATAAAAGAATAATCTGTGACGCTAAAAATTCTGCTTTTAGTGATCTTTATAACATGTTAGATACTGAGAAGAGTGAAAAATATATGTATAAACTAGCCAAACAAAGAGAAAATAAAAGTAAAGATTTAACTCAAGTAAAGTGTATTAAAGATGAAAATCAAAAAGTGTTTTTCTCATAAAAAGATATTCAACATAGGTGGGTGAGTTATTTTGATAAACTTTTTAATGAAGATGCTGAAAATACAATCGACCTTAGTGATCTTAATATCGTTAATAATAATAAAACTTTTATTTTTATCTTCGCATTAGTTGACAAAAAGTTGAGGAAGCTTTAAAGAAAACCAAGGGTGGAAAGTCTGTAGGACCTGATGATATCTCAATTGAGTGTGGAAATATTTAGGTGATTTGGGGGTTTCTTGACTTACCATACTTTTTAATATGATTTTAAAAACTAAAAAGATACTTGAGGAGTGGAAGAAGAGTATTTTGGTGCCCATTTTTAAGAATAAATGAGATGCACAAGAGTGTACAAATTATAAAGGAATTAAATTGATGTGTCACACTTTAAAATTATGGGAGAGGGTAATTGAACATAGGTTAAGATGTATTACCAAGATTTCTCATAGTCAATTTGGATTTATGCCGGGCATGTCTACTATGGAAGCTATACATTTATTGAGAGGTTTGATAGAGAAGTACAGAGATAATAGGGAGAATCTACATTTGATTTTTATTGATTTAGAAAAAGCTTAAGATAAGGTTCCTAGAGATGTTCTTTGGAGATTCATTGAGAATAAAGGTGTTGATATGACTTATTTGAGTCATTAAAGATATGTATACTAGAGCTGTTACATGTGTTCGAACTGAATGAGGATTGACCTAATATTTTACTATTTTTGTTGGTTTACATCAGGGATCGACTTTAAGCCCATATCTTTTTTGCTTTATTTATGGATGGTCTTACTAGGCATTTACAAGTGGATGCACCTTGGTGTATGCTTTTTGCTGATGATATCCTCCTCGTGGATAAGACGAGAGAAAAAATCCAGGAAAAACTTGAATTATGGAGGTCTACATTGGATTCTAAAGGTCTTCGTTTGAGTAAAACTAAAACTGAATACATGGAATGTAATTTTAGTAATAGTAGCTCTAGTGATAGAAGTATAACTTTGGGCGATCAAATTATTAAAAGGCTTGAACGATTTAGATATCTCGGGTCCATTGTTCAAAGCGATGGTGATATAGATGGGGATGTTAATAGTAGAATTCAGGTTGGTTGGTTGAAGTGGAGGAATGCGTCCGGCCAATTGTGAGATAGAAAAGTACCGCTTAGACTGAAAGGAAAATTTTATAAGATGCTGGTGAGACCTGCAATGCTATATGGTGCTGAATGTTGGCCTTTAAAAGAGAAGCATAACGCTAAGTTAGGTGTTGCCAAGATGAGAATGGTTAGGTGGATGAGTGGCTTTACATTTAGAGACAAATTGTGAAATGAATATATTCGTAATAGGGTTGGTGTTGCACCAGTGACGGATAAAATTAGAGAGAGTTGCCTTAGATGGTTTGGTCACATTAAACGTCGACCACCTGATGATCCGACTAGGAGAGTAGATGTTTTAGATACAACTTATGTTAAAAAAGGCAAAGGTAGACTTAGGAATATTTGGGCTTATTGCATAAAAAATGTTCTTAATTTATTAGAATTAACCGAAAATTTGACACTATATAGGACACAATGGAGAAAACGGATACATGTAACCGACCCCACTTAGGGGATTAAGGCTTTGTTGTTGTTGTTGTCAAATATGTATAATCTTATTTAGGCCCAACAAAAAAAAAAAAAATGTATTCATGGATTTAGACTAATTGTCTTTGTAACCTTATCATTATTCTTAGGTTGTCTTTTTGTATAAATTAAAAGTACACCAATTAAAATGTTTTCTTATTTTCTTCGTGCACAATAGTTGATTATGATACGTTGGTTATGATATATTGTAGAATCTATGTTTACAAACACCATTGACGTAAGGCGAAATTTTTTAAAAGACCCTTAAATTTTTTTTTTTAAATTGACACAAAAAAATTATGTTTTAGTACAAAATATAAAATCTGTGTTTTAGGGAGAAAAATTGAAAATATTAAAGTAAAATAACAGTAAAAAAAAAATTATGGGCATTTACATATATACTCTCTTGAAAACACAGTCTTCTTCAGAGAAGCGTAGTAGATGGCGTCTTCTTGAATGTCTACTTTATATATTGAGAACAGTTATAAGTATCCATTGATGCTGTGTTTCAATGAGCGAGTGTAAATACATAAAAATTTTGTGGTATGTATGTAAATAGCCCTATATTTTAATTATTACCCTTAAATATTAAATGAAAATAGTTATATATAAATTGATATATCCTGTGGGCCAACCCCTTCATGAAGTGCCCATGCAGGGTGACAGCTCCTCACAGATAATAAGTTGCATGATAACTTCTGCTTGTTTAGATTAATTTATTAGCAGAAAATATTTATTATCTTAATATTTCACGCTTTAATTTTAAACGGCAAACTTTTTGTCCTGCATGTTAGTTCTATGGAGCATCTAGGGGTGTAAATGCGCCGAACATGAGCCAGAGCCAACCAAACTCAGCTCGTACTCGGCTTGTTTATATTTCGAGCTCAACAAGTGTGTTTGAGTTCGACTCGTTTGATTAGCGAGCCGAACACGAGCCGTTTATGAACAAAGAGTTGTTTTGACAATCTTAACGAATTACGGTAAGATTTAAAAATTATTATTTTTATTAAAATATCATTTGAACCTAATTTAATAATTTTTATTCTATTTTCTTAATTAATATTTTTAATTGATTGTAAATCATTGCAACTTTGTAGTCAATTAATTTTTTTAAATATAGTACACACTAGAGAATATATATATATATAAAGTTGATGAGTAATATTTCGAGCCAAAACGAGCCGAACACAAACAAACAAATCTTAGTTCGTGTTCGGCTTGTTAACTTAGTGAACGAGCCGAACACGAGCTTCTTAACGAGCAATGAGCTGTTTTGACAGAAACCTATCCACAAGAGAGCATTTGAGGACCGTTTGGTATTTAGTGTTATTAAAATATTAATAATTTTAATTATTATTTTTTAGGTAATTTAATATTAAAGTTGGTAGGGTTGTTTAAGAAAATTAGTGAAAAAAACGTTTTAAATTTAACGAGAAAGACTAAGCATTTTATAATTCCTATTTTATTTTTTGTCCTATAGAGCATCAAATTTATTTTAACAAAAATAAAAAATTCTTCAATATTCACAAACTCAATCATTTATATGTCATCAAATTAGTAATAAGTTAAGATATTCTTCAACTTTTCATTCGTATCACTAAAAATCTATACAAATTACTATGTATGATAAACAAGTTTGAGAGCCATAATTCACAAAAATCATTTACAAACAATATTCATAACATCATTTTTTTTTTTAATAAATTATTTAAGTTTGCTATTCTTCCAAAATAAATTGGTATTTTATAATATAAAATAATGTGTAAAAAAAATTAACTTCTTAACCAATTTGACTAATACAATAAATTTTATAGCATATCAATAGTTACGTGATAAAATTTATTTTAGCTCTTCTAATTCTTAGCTTGTTTCTATACCTAATATGCTCTTAGAAAAGACAAAAATACATTTATTTTTGCGTGTTAGAGAGCTACATAATTTGATAAAGATGGATAATAAATCCATAGATTTATTTGAATTAAATCAATTCTAAAATTTCATGCGCGAAATAAACATGTTAAACTTAATATATTTAAATTAACATCATAGGTCGGTCCAAAAGCATTAGAAGCGATTTTTATATCCTTATTGAGTCTTCTTCTATATTTTGGGAAGGATTGTTAATGTAAGGTAATAATTGAATAAACTAGAAATTTTAGGTGGTCTATATTAAAAAATTAAATATTAAATAATAAATTTTTATATATAGAAATTCTCTTTTAAAACTCTTATTATTTAAAAAATTTAACATTTAGTGATCACTTATTTCCACATACTTGTTAATTTTGATGCACGTCTATATATTATTGAATTGGGATAAAAATTCCTTGACCTAAAATAGCTATATAAACAAACACCCACATATACTCACACAACCACTAATATCATAAGCCTACTAGCGATGGGTTCTTGGAGCATTTTGCTTTTTAGGGTTTCCTTTTCCCCTTTGGCTTTCTTGGAGCGTGTTTCTTTCTTTTTGATGGCTTCTCTTCCGAGTGAGAGAGGCATTCGTTCTGTGATGTTGTGGCTTCTCAATCCTTGGGGCAGGGGAATACCTTGTTCCCTTCCTTTTTTCAGAATCGATTTGTTGAACTAACTTCGACAGGTTTGTTAACGATAGCTTTCATAAAAATGGAAAACTCGCTTTATTTTTACATGAGGAGGACTTAGATCTTTTGATCGAGCCTCTAAGATACACTTTGATTGGTAACTTTTCTTATTCTCGGGCGAAGTTTGATACTATTAAGAAGTTTTTGGTTGATCTTAAGCTTTTAGGCAATTTGCAACTAGGGTTTATTGATGGTAGGCATCTGATGGTAAAACTTGAAAAAGAAGAAGATTTCACTTCTATCTTTTCCCGTAAAGTTCTTTTTATTGATAAATCTGGTGTTAAAATTTTGAAATGGTCTCATGAGTTTAATCCTAAAGAAGAATTGCCTGTGGTGCCTGTTTGGTTTCGTTTTCCAGGGCTTTCTTTACATCTTTATAATTTTAGGTTTCTTTATTCGTTAGGTAATATTTTTGGCAAACCCTTAAAGATTGATAATGCGGCTTTGAATTTATCTAATCCCTCTGTGGCTCGTATTTTAGTTGAGCGTGATGTTTTAGCCCCTTTTAAAGATCAAATTTAGATTGGTAATAATACTCATGGTTTTTGGCAAAATGTTGAAATGGAATTTGTTCCACAGTATTGCACGAAATGTCGTATATTCAGTCACCATATTACTTCTTGTTTTATTGCACATCCGGAATTAGGGAAGATTATCAAAAAGTATGTTCCTATACGTGAGCTGGTTACCACTGTTCCTTTGGTGCCTAACAGGGTTGATGATAATATGCTTCATAATAATATTAATAGGAATTGTCTTGAAACTTCTAATGTGCCTATTCTTGATGCTACTGTTTTGAATCAAGACTCGAGAAATGTTATTACTGAGACAGAGGAAATGAGGAATGAAATTCCTGTCCAGGTTAGTAAGGATTTTATCAAATCCTCTATTTTACCTTTTCCTATTGTTCCTACTGTTCCTCCTGATCAAGTTTTACGGAATGCTTTACATATGAATGAGGAAAATGGGCAGTATTCTGCCCAGACTTCAAACATGTTGCCTGAAACTTTGAATAATGAAATTGTTTTTATTGAGCCTATGAACAATGATTCTTGTATTAAAAATGAGCATATCATGATAAAGAAGATAGTCCTGATAATGTTGTTGATAGGCATGCCACTGTTATGGAGAATCTTGTTAGTCAAGAACCACGGGATAAGAGTATTCTTGAAAGTAACTCTTCTAAAAATGCTAAAGATAGTTTGGAAACGGATTGGCTGTCCATTAAATCTATTAGAAAGAAATTAAATGGTATCAGGGATTCTTCTATGCAGTCTGATAGTTCTGGAAAGGGTGATTTATCACTACCCTCTAGAACTAATAAATGTAAGAAACCTTTCTATGTTTAAGTTTTTAATTTAGAATATTAGAGGAATTGCTTATTGCAACTCTTCTAATCGTTTATGGCATATGATTTTTTTCTCATAAAATACCCTTCTTTGGTATTTTATAACCTTTAATATCTTCTGCTAATAATGCAAGAATTGCGAGTAGATTTAAAAATTTTAATTTTGTGGCTAAGTGTAATAATAAAATTTGGTTTTTTTTGGAGAAATTTTATTATTGTTCGTATTTAATTGATCATACTCAATTCCTTCATTTACATATTTGTGGTGATAAAATGGATTTCTTGGCTACTATAGTTTATGCTGGTTGTTCCAATATGGCTAGAAGTGATCTTTGGAGTTCTCTTATTCTCTTAAAAACCTCTGATCATTTTCCTTAGATTGTGGGAGGAGATTTCATTGCTATTTGTTCTGTTGATGAAAAAAAGGGGGTAAATATCTAATAGAAATTTAATTGATAATTTCAATGACACTTTGATTAATGTCGGTCTTATAGATTTGGCTTTTGTGGGAGTGTTTTTTGCTTGGCATAGTGAAAATGTTTTTGAAAGACTTGATCGTTTTTTAGTCAATAATGATTGGTTGAATGTTTTTCCTATTAATTCTGTTGTTCATCTCCCTTTTGCTTATTCTAATCATACGTCTATTTTGGTTACTGTTAAGTTTGCTGATGTGAATATGACTTATCAATTTAGTTTCTTAACATGTGGACTCTTCATCATTCTTTTTTTCAATTTGTTAAAGATAACTGGTATTATGGTTTTGTGGGAACTGCTGCTATAAAACTTTGGAGATTGCCAAAACAGTTGGCTTTTAAACTAAAGACTTGGAATTGGAATATTTTTGGTAATGTTCATATGCTAGTTCATAATGCTGAAAATGATCTTCAGCATCTGGAGAATGATTATGCTCAAGATAAAATTGATTATTTATCTGTTCTAGAAGGACAGAAAAAATATATGCATGCTATTAATTTGGAAGATGCATTCTTTAAACAAAAAATTTCTCATATTTTGTTCCTGGAACGTGATAGAAATACAGCTTATTATCATGCTTCCATTAAAAAAGGAAAATAATGAATTATATTGGGCAAATTAAGAAAGAGAATGGTAATATTATTAAGGATTTTGATAATATCATTACTGATGGCATTGCTTATTTCTCTAATTTGTTTAATTATGTTGATTCTTTCTCGAGTATTGAAAAAAATTTGTTTCTTGATGATAGGCGGGTTACTAATACTATTGATCTTTATAGTATTCCTGACTCTGATGTGATTAAAGATGCTCTTTTTTCTATGAGTGTAATAAAGCTCCTAGTCCTGATGGTTTTACTTCGGCTTTTTATAAATATTGTTGGGATATTGTTGGTAATAATGTAGTGGATTGCATTCAAGATTTTTTCAAAGGGAAGGATCTTCCTAAATACTTTAAGTCTTCTAATTTAATTCTTATTCCTAAAGTTGTAAATGCTTTGATTGTGCAAGAAATGAATAGACTTCAGCCTCATATTAGTAGTTTGATTTCTTTAAATCAGTTTGCTTTTATTAAAGGAAGATCTATTGCGACTAATGCTTTGATTGTGCAAGAAATGATTTTAGATCTTGATAGAAAAATTCTTAATGGTAATGTTATTTTTAAAATAGACATTAAAAAGGCTTTTTATACTATAAGTTGGAATTTTATCTTGCATGTTTTTAAAGATAAAGGTTTCTCTAATGCTTCTTCCCTTATTATTCAAATATTTCTTCAAAATAATTACTATTCCTTATTGATAAATGGTAACAAATGTGGTTTTTTCACTTCTAATAGGGGTATTAAACAGGGTGATCCTTTATCACATTTTATTTTTATTTTTGGCTTTTGATTATTTATCTAGATACCTTAATAAAATGTTCAATGATTTTCCTAGCATGTACTATTCTATTAAAGGAAATTTTAAAATTTCTCATCTTACTTTTACTAATGATTTGATTATCTTTACTAATTCCAACAAAACTTCTATTAAAAGACTTTGGCATGGTCTTCGTTTATTTCAGCTTAATTCGGGTTTGAGCTTTAATATGACTAAATGTCAATTCTATTGTTCTAAAGCCGTTTCTTGTTTGAAAAAGAACTGGATTTAGGATTTTAATGGCTGTAAGAAAGGTTGTCTTCTACCTACCTTGAGATGAAGGAAAAAGGAAGTTTCATCTTTTTGATGCTCTTATGGAAAAAATCAAGAAAAAAATTATTCCATGGGACAATCTTCTTCTTTCTTATGGGGGTAAAGTGACTTTACTTAAGAGTATACTCAATTCCTTGCCTTTATACTCCTTACTCTTAATAAAGATGTCCTTGACTCTTATTAAAAAAGTTGAAATTATGTTTAACAACTTTCTTTGGAATAATAAAAGCTCTAAACTTCATTGGATGTGTTGGAAAAAGATGTGTAAGCTGATTCAGTCTGGTGGTTTAGGATTCAGAAGTATTTCTGATTCTATGACTATTAATTTCATGAAACTTTGGTTTCATTTAGAGAGACTATTCTCTTTGGTCTTCTCTTATGAAAAGTAAGTATTGTGGTTCCTCTAATGCTTTTGATTCTTTTATTTTGAAAGAAATGTTTAAAGTGGCTACTGTTACTGAGAAATTTTTATGTTGGGATATTGGTAAAGGTAATTTTAGTTTTTGGTATGATTGATGGATTGGAGATGCCCCTTTAGCTAATTTTTACTTGGGACCCTTTGATATTAATTTTTTCGGTAAATGAATGTTGGATTGATCATAAGTGAAATTATCATTTGCTTTGTAATTTGATTGGGCATGAATATGCTACGGTTATTGCTCGTTCCCCTATTATTGATTGTAATAATAAAATTTGTTTTAAAAGAAAGGGTTGCAGTTCGATTTCTTTGGCTGAATCTTTAACTATTTCTGATGGTATTGATTTATCTTGGGCTTGAAATTCTTTTGTTAAACCTACTCAATATTTCTTTCTTTGAAGACTGCTTCATCGTATCATCCCTACTGATGATATTCTTAAACATAAGGGATTAAGAATTACTTTTCGTTGTTTCCTTTGTATGCAGAACGAGGAAAGTTTAAATCATATGTTTATTAATTGTTTGTTTACTACTGCTGTTTGGAGATTTGTTTATGTTTTCTGTAATTTGCAGAATTTGAATGTTCGGATAAACTCTATAGGTGAACTTTTCCAGATTTGGAATTATAGTACTGATGGTATTTTTTTTGCCTCTACACCTATTGTTGTTTTATGGTATATTTGGTTTTATAGGAATGAGGCTAAACATAATGGCAATCTGATCACTAATTATTCTTATTTTATATTAATCAAGAATTATATATTTAAAATGATGAATTTTTGGTTTTTTCAAAAAGCCTTCGGGCCCTAAGTTGAGAAGTTTATTTCTTCAATATAATTTTCTTATACCTTCTTATTGTAAACCTACTACTATGTTGATTCATTGGATTAAGCCTTTAAAAGCTATTCTTAAAATAAATATTGATGGTAGTTGGAATGGTAATTATGCTGATGTCGGTGGTATTCGTCGTAATCATGTTGGGATTTGTTTATTTTGGTTCTCGGCACCAGTTTGTGCTGATTTTCCTATCTGTGCCGAAGCTGCTGCTGTTATTACAGTTCTAGATATTGGTATTAGATGTGCGTGGAATTTTATGGAGATAGAAATGGATTCTTTGGATTTATGACACTTTTGCAACAGAAAAACGATGTACCATTGGTATCTTATTTCTTACATAAATAAAATATTTTTTTCCCTTAAGAAAATACAGATACATTGGACGTTTACGCATCGGGAAGGCAATAGATGTGCTGATTGGGCTGCTCGGAGAGGACGAGAAAGTCAAGAGTTCATATGTTCTAAGAAGATTCTGCGGGACTTATCTTTTCTCATCAAAGGAGGTCTTTTAGAATTGTCTTTTATTCGTTCTAATAGAAACTTTTAGTTTGTGCTGGACATTTTCCTTTATTTTCTCTTTTATTTTTTTCTTTTTTGAAATCTAGTTCTTATATAAAATATCAAACATTAGAAATATATATGCACACACACACACACACACACACACACACACACACACACACACACACACGTGTATATATATATATATATATATGTTAGTTCTATGGAGCATCTAGGGGTGTAAATGCGCCGAACATGAGCCAGAGCCAACCAAACTCAGCTCGTACTCAGCTTGTTTATATTTCGAGCTCAAAAAGTGTGTTTGTGTTCGACTCGTTTGATTAGCGAGCCGAACACGAGCCGTTTATGAATAAAGAGTTGTTTTGACAATCTTAACGAATTACGGTAAGATTTAAAAATTATTATTTTTATTAAAATATCATTTGAATCTAATTTAATAATTTTTATTCTATTTTCTTAATTAATATTTTTAATTGAATATACATCATTGCAGCTTTGTAGTCAATTAATTTTTTTAAATATAGTACAAACCAGAGAATATATATATAAAGTTGATGAGTAATATTTCGAGCCAAAACGAGCAGAACACGAACAAACAAATCTTAGTTCGTGTTCGGCTTGTTAACTTAGCGAACGAGCTGAACACGAGCTTCTTAACGAGCCGAACACAATCTGTTCGCGAGCAACGAGCTGTTTTGACAGCCCTATCCACAAGAGAGCATTTGAGGACCGTTTGGTATTTAGTGTTATTAAAGTATTAATAATTTTAATTATTATTTTTTAGGTAATTTAATATTAAAGTTGGTAGGGTTGTTTAAGAAAATTAGTGAAAAAAACGTTTTAAATTTAACGAGAAAGACTAAGCATTTTATAATTCCTATTTTATTTTTTGTCCTATAGAGCATCAAATTTATTTTAACAAAAATAAAAAATTCTTCAATATTCTCAAACTCAATCATTTATTTGTCATCAAATTAGTAATAAGTTAAGATATTCTTCAACTTTTCATTCGTATCACTAAAAATCTATACAAATTACAATGTATGATAAACAAGTTTGAGAGTCATAATTCACAAAAATCAATTACAAACAATATTCATAACATCATTTAATTTTTTTATTTTATAATAAATTACTTACGTTTGGTATTCTTCCTAAATAAATTGGTATTTTATTATATAAAATAATGTGTAAAAAAATTAACTTCTTATCCAATTTGACTAGTACTAAAAATTTTATAGCATATCAATAGTTACGTAATATAATTTATTTTAGCTCTTCTAAATCTTAGCTTGTTTCTATGCCTAATATGCTCTTAGAATTTTATATCTTTTTTGAGTGTTCTATATTTTGGGATGGAAAGTTAATGTAAGGTAATAATTGAATAAACTAGAAATTTTAGGTGGTATATATTAAAAAATTAAATATTAAATAATAAATTTTTATATATTGAAATTCTATTTTAAAACTGTTATTATTTAAAAAGTTTAACATTTAGTGATTGCTTATTTCCACATACTTGTTACTTTTGATGCACGTCTATATATTATTGAATTGGGATAAAAATTTCTTGACCTAAAATAGCTATATAAACAAACACCCACATACACTCACACAACCACTAATATCATAAGCCTACTAGCGATGGGTTCTTGGAGCATTTTGCTTTTTAGGGTTTCCTTTTCCCCTTTGGCTTTCCCAGAGTGTGTTTCTTTCTTTTCGATGGCTTCTCTTTCGAGTGAGAGGCCTTCGTTCCGTGATGTTGTGGCATCTCAATCCTTGGGGCAGGGGAATACCTTATTCCCTTCCTTTTTTTAGAATCGACTTGTTGAACTAACTTCAACGGGCTTGTTAAAGATAGCTTCTCAAAAAAATGGAAAACCCGCTTTGTTTTTACATGAGGAGGACTTAGATCTTTTGATCGAACCTCTAAGATACAATTTGAATTGTAAGTTTTCTTATTCTCGGCCGAAGTTTTATACTATTAAGAAGTTTTTGGCTGATCGTAAGCTTTTAGGCAATTTGCAACTAGGGTTTATTGATGGTAGGCATCTGATGGTAAAACTTGAAAAAGAAGAAAATTTTACTTCTATCTTTTCCCGGAAAGTTCTTTTTATTGATAAATATGGTGTTAAAATTTTGAAATGGTCTCATGAGTTTAATCCTAAAGAAGAATTGCCTGTGGTGCCTGTTTGGTTTCGTTTTTCGGGGCTTCCTTTACATCTTTATAATTTTAGGTTTCTTTATTTGTTAGGAAATATTTTTGGCAAACCCTTAAAGATTGATAATGCTAATTTGAATTTATGTAATACCTCTGTGGCTCGTATTTTAGTTGAGCGTGATGTTTTAGCCCCTTTTAAAGATCATATTTGGATTGGTAATAATACTCATGGTTTTTGGCAAAATGTTGAAATAGAATTTGTTCCTCAGTATTGCACGAAATGTCGTATATACGGTCACCATATTACTTCTAGTTTTATTGCACATTCGGAATTAAGGAAGATTATCAAAAGTCTGTTCCTATATGTGAGCCGGTTACCACTGTTCCTTTGGTGCCTAACAGGGTTGATGATAATATGCTTCATAATAATATTAATAGGAATTGTCTTGAAACTTCTAATGCGCCTATTATTGATGATACTGTCTTGAATCAAGACTCGAGAATGGTTATTACTGAGACTGAGGAAATGAGGAATGAAATTCATGTCCAGGTTAGTAAGGATTTTATCGAATCCTCTGTTTTATCTTTTCCTGTTGTTCCTACGGTTCCTCCTGATCATGTTTTACGGAATGCTTTACATATGAATGAGGAAAATGGGCAGTATTCTGCCCAGACTTCAAACATGTTGCCTGAAACTTTGAATATTGAAATTGTTTTTATTGAGCCTATGATCAATGATTCTTGTATTAATAATGAGCATATCACTATTAATGATAAAGAAGATAGGCCTGATAATGTTGTTGATAGGCATGCCACTGTTATGGAGAATCTTGTTAGTCAAGAACCACGGGATAAGAGTATTCTTGAAAGTAACTCTTCTAAAAATGCTAAAGATAGTCTGGAAACGGATTGGCTGTCCATTAACTCTATTAGAAAGAAATTAAAAGGTATCAGGGATTCTTCTATGCAGTCTGATAGTTTTGGAAAAGGTGATTTATCACTACGCTCTAGAACTAATAAATTTAAGAAACCTTTCTATGTTTAAGTTCTTAATTTGGAATATTAGAGGAATTGCTGAGTGCAACTCTTCTAATCGTTTATGGCATATGATTTTTTCTCATAAAATACCATTCTTTGGTATTTTAGAACCTTTAATATCTTCTGTTAATAATGCTAGAATTTCCAGTAGATTTAAAAATTTTAATTTTGTGGCTAATTGTAATTATAATATTTGGTTTTTTTGGAGAAATTTTATTACTGTTCGTGTTTAATTGATCATACTCAATTCCTTCATTTACATATTTGTGGTGATAAAATGGATTTCTTGTCTACTATAGTTTATGCTGGTTGTTCCACTATGGCTAGAAGTGATCTTTGGAATTCCCTTATTCTCTTAAAAAACTCTGATCATTTTCCTTAGATTGTGGGAGGAGATTTCATTGCTTTTTGTTCTTTTGATGAAAAAAAGGGGGTAAATATCCTAATAGAAATTTAATTGATAATTTCAATAACGCTTTAATTAATGTCGGTCTTATAGATATTGGCTTTTGTGGGAGTGCTTTTACTTGGCATAGAGGAAATGTATTTGAAAGACTTGATCATTTTTTGGTCAATAATGATTGGTTGAATGTTTTTCCTATTAATTCTGTTGTTAATCTCCCTTTTTCTTATTCTGATCATACGTCTATTTTGGTTTATGTTAAGTTTGCTGATGTGAATATGACTTATCAATTTTGTTTTCTTAACATGTAGACTCTTCATCATTCTTTTTTTCATTTTGTTAAAGATAACTAGTATTATGATTTTGAGGGTACTGCTGCTATAAAACTTTGGAGATTGTAAAAACAGTTGGCTTTTAAACTAAAGACTTGGAATTGGAATATTTTTAGTAATCTTCATACGCTTGTTCATAATGCTGAAAATGATCTTCAGCATTTGGAGAATGATTATGCTCAAGATAAAATTGATTATTTCTCTGTTCTGGAAGGACAGAAAAAATATATGCATGCTATTAATTTGGAAGATGCATTCTTTAAACAAAAAATTTCTCATATTTTGTTCCTGGAAAGTGATAGAAATACAGCTTATTATCATGCTTCCATTAAAAAAGGAAAATGATGAATTATATTGGGTAAATTAAGCAAGAGAATGGTAATATTATTAAGGATTTTGATCTTATCATTACTGATGGCATTACTTATTTCTCTAATTTGTTTAATTATGCTGATTCTTTCTCTAGTATTGAAAAAAATTTGTTTCTTGATGATAGGCAGGTTACTAATACTATTGATCTTTCTAGTATTCCTGACTCTGATGTGATTAAAGATGCTCTTTTTTCTATTGAGAGTAATAAAGCTCATGGTCCTGATGGTTTTACTTCGGTTTTTTATAAATATTGTTGGGATATTGAGGGTAATAATGTATTGCATTCAAGATTTTTTCAAAGGGAAGGATCTTCCTAAATACTTTAAGTCTTGAGATTTAATTCTTATTCCTAAAGTTGTAAATGCTTTACATTGGAATGATTTTAGACCCATTAGTCTAGATACGGTTATTTCTAAAACCATATCTAAAATTGTTATGAATAGACTTCAACCTCATATTAGTAGTTTGATTTTGTTAAATTAGTATGCTTTTATTAAAGGAAGATCTATTGTGACTAATGCTTTGATTGTGCAAGAAATGATTTTAGATCTTGATAGGAAAATTCGTAATGGTAATGCTATTTTTAAAATGGACATTAAAAGGCTTTTGATACTATAAGTTGGAATTTTATCTTGCATGTTTTTAAAGATAAAGGTTTTTCTAATGCTTCTTCCCTTATTATTCAAAGAATTCTTCAGAATAATTACTATTCCTTTGAGATAAATGGTAACAAATGTGGTTTTTTCACTTATAATAGGGGTATTAAACAGGGTGATCCTTTATCACCTTTTATTTTTATTTTGGCTTTTAATTATTTATCTAAATACCTTAATAAAATGTTCAATGATTTTCCTAGCATGTACTATTCTATTAAAGGAAAATTTAAAATTTCTCATCTTACTTTTACTGATGATTTGATTGTCTTTACTAATGTCAACAAAACTTCTATTAAAAGACTTTGGCATGGTCTTCGTTTATTTCAGCTTAATTCGGTTTTGACCTTTAATATGACTAAATGTCAATTCTATTGTTCTAAAGCCGTTTCTTGTTTGAAAAAGAACTGGATTTAGGATTTTACTGGCTGTAAGAAAGGTTGTCTTCTACCTACCATGAGATAAAGGTAAAAGGAAGTTTCATCTTTTTGATGCTCTTATGGAAAATATCAAAAAAAAAAAATTCCATGGGATAATCTTTTTCTTTCTTATGGGGGTAAAGTGACTTTACTTAAGAGTATGCTCAATTCCTTGCCTTTATACTCCTTACTCTTAATGAAGATGTCCGTGACTCTTATTAAAAAAGTTGAAATTATGTTTAACAACTTTCTTTGGAATAATAAAAGCTCTAAACTTCATTGGATGAGTTGGAAAAAGATGTGTAAGCTGATTCAGTCTGGTGGTTTAGGTTTCAGAAGTATTTCTGATTCTATGACTATTAATTTCATGAAACTTTGGTTTCATTTTAGAGATATTATTCTCTTTGGTCTTCTCTTATGAAAAGTAAGTATTGTGGTAATTCTCATCCCCTTTCTATTTCCTCTAATGCTTTTGATTCTTTTATTTGGAAAGAAATGCTTAAAGTGGCTACTATTACTGAGAATTTTTTTATGTTAGGATATTGGTAAAGGTAATTGTATATTTTGGTATGATTGGTGGGTTGGAGATGCCCCTTTAGCTAATTTTTACTTGGGACCCTTTGATATTAATTTTTTGGTAAATGAATGTTGGATTGATCATAAGTGGAATTATCATTTGCTTTGTAATTTGATTGGGCATGAATATGCTACGGTTATTGCTCGTTCCCCTATTATTGATTGTAATGATAAAATTTGTTTTAAAAGAAAGGGTTGCAGTTCGATTTCTAAGACTTTTGCTGAATCTTTACCTATTTCTGATGGTATTGATTTATCTTGGGCTTGGAATTCTTTTGTTAAACCAACTCAATCTTTCTTTCTTTGAAGACTGCTTCATCGTATCATCCCTACTGATGATATTCTTAAACTTAAAGGATTAAAAATTACTTCTCGTAGTTTCCTTTGTATGTAGAACGAGGAATGTTTAAATCATATGTTTATTAATTCTTCCTTTACTACTGCTGTTTGGAGATTTGTTTATCCTTTCTGTAATTTGCAGAATTCGAATGTTTGGATAAATTCTATAGGTGAACTTTTCCAAATTTGGAATTATAGTACTGATGGTATTTTCTTTGCCTCTACACCTATTGTTGTTTTATAGTACATTTGGTTTTGTAGGAATGAGGCTAAACATAATGGCAATTTGATCACTACTTATTCATGTTTTATATTAATCAAGAATTATATATTTAAAATGATGAATTTTGGTTTTTTCAAAAAGCCTTTGGGCCCTAAGTTGAGGAGTTTATTTCTTCAGTATAATTTTCCAATACCTTCTTATTGTTAACCTACTACTATGTTGATTCATTGGATTAAGCCTTTAAAAGGTATTCTTAAAATAAATATTGATGGTAGTTGGAATGATAATTATGCTGATGTTGGTGGTATCGTCGTAATCATGTTGGGATTTGTTTATTTTGGTTCACAGCACCAGTTTGTGCTGATTTTCCTATCTGTGCTGAAGCTGCTGCTGTTATTATAGTTCTAGATACTGGTATTAGATGTGCGTGGAATTTTATGGAGATAGAAATGGATTCTTTGGATTTATGAAACTTTTGCAACAGAATAAAGATGTACCATTGGTATCTTATTTCTTACATAAATAAAATATTTGTTTCCCTTAATAAAATACAGATACATTAGATGTTTACGCATCGGGAAGGCAATAGATGTGCTGATTGGGCTGCTCGGAGAGGACGGGAAAGTCAAGAGTTCATATGTTCTAATAAGATTCCGCAGGACTTATCTTTTCTCATCGAAGAAGATCCTTTAGAATTACCTTTTATTCGTTCTGATAAAAACTTTTAGTTTGTGCTGGACATTTTCCTTTATTTTCTCTTTTATTTTTTTCTTTTTTTGAAATCTAGTTCTTATATAAAATATCAAACATTAGAAATATATATGTATATACATACATATATATACATACATATATGTATATATGTATATATATATATATATATATATATATATATATATATATATATATATATATATATATATATATATATATATATATATATATATGTGTGTGTGTGCGTGTGCGCGCGCGCGAGCCGTGGTCTGTCCGGTTAGCGGGGTTCTGCTGTAAGTCACTCGGGTCACGGGTTCGATCCACATGGCGTGAAGTTCTCGAATTTATAGGTAAATGACGTTAGGCCTCCATCATAGAGCTGTAGCGTATAGGTAATTGGGTCTCTGTCAAATATTGATTCTTTATATATATATATATATATATATATATATATATATATATATATACATATAATGACCATTAATAGCTCAATAGGTTACGGAAAACACATAGTAATGTTTCAATTAAAAATAAATAAATAAATAAATATGAATGGGAATTGGGTTTTCACATATATCATGAATAGTAAAATATGTTGAAATTTAAATAAGAAAAAAAGGCAACAGTATTGCGACGTTAAATATAATGACTCGACATGCTACATATTTTGAATATTTTGTTATATAAAGTTTATAGTGAATCTTGTGTGAAATTTATATTTTAACATAACATTTATATCATGATAACATGATTGACTTAAATAATATTTTATTTTTTCTCTTGTACTCAATAGGCTCCGTTCGGGGTAGCTTATCCGTTGTGAAGGAGTTTTGAAAACATCATCTGATCGTTTGAAAATTATGTTTGAGCAGCTTATCTGAAAATGTTTTTAATTTTTTTATAATAAACGCAAAATGTTGGTCGAATCCCGCGTCCGCGTTTCTAGATAAGCGGTTTATCTGGATAAGAATAAACTGCTCCGACACACCCTTATTCTTGCAAATTATTTACATATTTCATTTTTTCACGTACCACAGTATTTTACATATATATTCAAGCTTTTAACTACCCATGATATCTACAAATACAATGAAATATTCATTAAAATCCTTATGCCTTCTTATGCATAAAATAATATATGTATTTAAGCCTTTATTGTGCTCTTTAAGTACACATTCAAATCCTTAGGGCCCCTTTGGGGCAGTTTATTCTGTGTGGTGGCGTTTTGAAAATACACATGTTTTGTTTAGGTAAACTGTGTTTTGGCAGCTTATGCGTTTTCAAAACGCTGAAAACATATTTTTCAAACCGCACCTACCTAGGTGCGGTGGGAGCTTTCTGGTTGCGGTATAGCTTTTCCAAAAAAATAAAAAATTGAAATAGCCACCGCACCTAGCTTATCAACATATTATTTTTAATCAGCTTATCAGCAGATTATTCAATAAGCTACAGTTTCCCCAAACAGACCCTTAAGTTTCTACAGCTCCATACTCTTATACCGACAAAACTTGTCAATCAAGTTGAAATTTCATACAGGACTAAGGGTCTGTTTGGGACAGCTGTTGATTATTTATAATCTGTTGATAAGCTACAGTTTCCCCAAACAGACCCTTAAGTTTCTACAGCTCCATACTCTTATACCGACAAAACTTGTCAATCAAGTTGAAATTTCATACAGGACTAAGGGTCTGTTTGGGACAGCTGTTGATTATTTATAATCTGTTGATAAGTAGATTATTCTAATAATATGATAATCTGTAAATTATTAGAATAAGCTGGCTTGCTGTATGGGGCAGCTTATTCAGAATAGCTTATTGATAGTTATGGATGTATAAATGACATTCCTAGCCCTGTATGTAAACTATTTGAGGCAGCTTATTTAGAATAGATTATTGGGAGTAAAGAAGTATTTAGTGCAGAAGCATAAATTCATCACATATCTATTCCAAATGATAACACATGTTTCTCACACTCTCATGAATATAAAAATAATAATAAAAAAAGATAAAGACAAGTATAACTACAATGAGAAACATTATAATATTCAATTTCAAACTCTGACTACGAATGTCCTCAGCTGCACTATCAACATGAGAAAACATCGAATTCCCATCACTGCTGGCAGTGTAAGTAACATGTGGGAGTGTCGACCCATCGTAAGAAACCACAACTAGCTGAAACACCCCTGCGACAATCGTAGAACTGTCTCCCACTTCTATGAGGCCGACGTGGCATGAGTAACGGAGCCGATAGTCCGCAATAACACAAAACAACTCTGCTTGTCCCTGTAATCCCAAAAGACATGTTGCTATACCTGCCAAAAAAATAAAATAAAACCAATTGTTAGATCCTTGAAAAAAACAACAAAGAGACATGCAGACAAAAATAAACGTATAGTATACAAAATAAAGAAGACTTGGAGGATCAACTGCCATAGATAGCATTTGTGATTGAATCCCTCAAAGAAGTCATCTCAACTACACCCTCAGCGTCATTAACTCCAAATTCGTTAGAGTCGATCTCATCCTCATGGACTGAAGGCTCAACCACAAATATTGATGGTTCTTCAAAGACATTTAGTTCATCGTTACTAGTCATACTAAAGTTCGTATCTGAACGTGAAGGATGTCGTTGGATGAATTTATTAAGTGTCATTTTTGAAACCACAATATGCACCTGCTTTTGAAATGGATACGCCGATATATCATGTAAGATGACCCATTTCTTCTTCCAAAACCTAAACGTTGTTTCAATTACCCCGTGTAAAGAGGAGTGACGTTTGTTAAATATTTCTTTCCTACCAAGGATGGTGCCACTTGCTCGCTCAAAATTAGGAATATGGTACCTAGTGTCTGGATATGGCTTCAGGTTGCCGCTCCCATAGAATATCCAACATCAACCAAATAGTATTTCTCTGTTATGGAATACACCGTTAATGACAAATAATACATATAACTAGTACATTTACAAATCAAATCATACTTGAAGGTGGGTGAGGAAAACATTGTGATCTATTCGTAGTTGCATAGAAGAAAATCCTACTATCATATGCACTCCCTTCCCAGCCCGCTATGACAAAAGTGAAACATATGTTGAAGTCGTATACTGCCATGACATTTTGAGTAGTTGAACCACTACAAGCTATATATGCCACCTTGTCCTAGCTGGGTAGTTGGGCATCGACATGCGTACCATCAATTGCACATATGCAATTTTGTATTACAACGTTAGAAAAAAGTATAATTTTGGGAGTAACGTAAAGAAATCAATACTCACTTTGGAATAAGGCATGTAACGGGGATCGTTAGCAATGTCCCCTGGAGTACTAGCACATGATGGATCCTCTGGTTTAATGATTTGAGCTGTCAAGCTAACAAGTGCATGTATGCCTTTGGAAAAGTAACGGCTAATTGTTTCCGATGAATGCTGAAATCTTTCCATAACATTTCTAATCAATTCATTCTGCGACGGAATGTATAATGTAATAGCCAACACCTCCCTTCTCGTCGTTCTAGAAGAACCTTGAAGGGCGTGATTCAGAGATAACTCTTTCAGGATATCCATAAAAATTGGTACACTCATTAGAAATAAGTAGCTGAACCTTAATGGATGTCCAAAAAGCATTTCACCTACCCATTTATCCCCAGTAAAACTGGACTTCATACGGGGTATACGAACACTGCTGGATCGGTAATACTCCAACAACACTATTGCAATAGCTGCAGCCCATGTCATTATTTTACGGCGTTCCTACTGCGGATTCATCCTAAATTAAAAAGATGTCAGTTATTTCAGCAATTGTTAATACATAGTAGAATCGAGAAAAAGCAAGAAAAACATGAAGCACTTAAAATAAAAATGTACACATATCAACTTATTAACAAGCATTACTCATTTAGAAGTGCACTAAAAAAAGATCCATACAAAAGGCAACATATTAAAATTACCCATTTAGATGTCTTAAACATAACAAAATATACAAATAACAATGCATACAAAAAAAAATCATTCCTCAACCAAAACAAGCAAATATTTGACGCACAATTCTAGTTGTAACGCCATGAACATTTGCCTACGCGTTGGATCCTCAAGTTTCTTAACATAGCTTGTATAAAAACAAATGTCTGCAACTACTTCAGGTAGAGATGTTAAAGCTCCTAGACATTCAAATATGGTGCTGCCAGGGACTGGAGCAGGTGGTTGAGCACCAATAGCTGTTATGAGTCGATCAAATGAGGTTTTCACAAATGTGTCTTTTTCTTTATTTTTTCTAAAGAGTCTAGGCCTCTTTGAAAGTGAACTGAAATCCCCCATCTCCCTCTGGTTACTACGCACTTCATCAACTGTGAATGGCTCAGATGGGAAGTCATCTTTTATGCCTGCAAAACCCATCTGAGTAGGGTTGAATGAAAATTTTCCCGTCGCGAAAACCACTTGAAACATTATGTCGAGTTTTTTTTAATGTCAGGGTCAATTTCACACTGCTTATATTTCTTTGCTGACGGTATTTCCTGTGACATTTTAATGGAGGAGTGAGTTTATTAAAGAGAAAAATAAGTAATGTAAATCAAAATAAAAGTATATAAGTGGGTTTAGAACCTTCAATTTCTCAGCCCACCATTTCTCCGGGCCATCGATTGTCCGCTTAATGGGATCCAAACCCAAACCGGTAAATCCATGTTTGAGCTCCTTCCAAATTTTCCTCTTTCTTCAATTGATCCCATTTATTTTTGAATTTTGGCTTGTCATAATCCCTACCAGTTAATTCCTTAAATCTCTTCGCAATATTTCGCCAACCTTCCTCGTTAAAATACGAGTTTGGCCTATTCCCAGTTCAATTTCCTTAATACATATATCACAAAAAAATATTTGTTACTTCTTTATCCCAAATAGCAGACGGACCCCCTTCATTCGCCTTAGACATGTTGGCACTATAAGGAACTTAAAATATTGTAAGTCAACAAAAAATAATTAAATTTAGATGAAGGTTAGATGAAAACAACGTGAGATGCTGAAGAAGGAAAATGTTTAAATCAAAGGTAATGTGCTACAATTAGTCCTACATACAGATTAAGACAAATTTAGTAGCTTGCAAAAACTCGTTTTAACTTTTGTATAAAAGGAAAACTCTTTTCTCTCGAGTTTCTCTAAACTGTTGTTCAAATATTAACGGCATGAAGCCATGCTAAACAGATATGAAATGCTAAGATTGAATTGAGCGTTGCATTTGGCTTTATGTATTATGTTCTAAATCATAACGCACTCCATTTTGAAACCTTAGCAAAAATACAGTTACATTGTATTTCCAAAAATTAATGTACAGTGAAATATGTAACAAAATTCTCTTTCTCCTCATCCAGACCTCCTTAACATTTCATTTAGCTTTACATTTTATGTTCAAAAATCATAAACCACTCCATTTTTACCGTATTTTTGAAAATTTGATTGACACTAGAAGAATAGCAATACCCAATAAACCACACTAATAAAACATGCCTACATATTTTAAAAATCCTGCTAAAGGAAATATGCACTCGCCAAATTTTGTTGATCACAACCTATAAAAAAGAACATAATAAAATGATTATTTTATCATTTCATATTTCCGTAAACAAATATATCAAATTTAACATAGCTGCAATTTCTATTTATCTTGAAATAACATTATTATGGAATAAACTAAAAATAAATTTAAATTGAAAGTAAAGAAGGCACGATGAAAATATAAAATTATAATCATGAAGTTATTAGTATGGTTCACTGTTAAAACAGAGAAGACAAGTAAAAAATAGGTGTTACATTTGGATTAATGAGAGAAAGAATGGGTAAATAATCCCAAAGTCAAGCTTCTTTTTGGCTTGACACTTCAACAGGGAGACCTTGTGATAGATGAGAAATGGTTGGCTTGTATGTTGTAGCCTGAGAAAATTATCATATTAATGCTTCCAATGATCAAACTTCAAAAATAGGTGTTGCCTCTAGCTTATGTTTCAAGTGCCATGTATGTTATAACCCCTAAAAAAATTAAAAATCTAAGCTTTAAATATACAAACATAATAGAAATAGACATTGATGCAAATGCTGGAATTGGGTTGCCTAAATGAGCGGCAGCCATCATTTCCAAGTTCTATCATTTTCAGAAGAAATCATCAAATTCAGATCAACCTCACAAAGAAAGACTGATTTATGAAATACAATTTTTTTTTAAACCAGTTGGTTGTTTCCGAAACACTTTAAAAATAAGGGTAATCCGCACAAAAATTTTTGGTGTCCTTTGTTCACCATAAAGAGAAGATATTTGGCCAGCACACTTCTTTGTTCATCCCATCTTTTGCAAAACAATGAGCTAAATATTGTCAGGAAATACACGAGCGCTTTCATGTAATCCATATACTAATATCTAAAATAATTGATTTTAAATTTCACTTTAGACGAATTGAACCATTTTCCCAACGTTAGATCAACAAGAAGTCATAGTTTGCACAATAGGCAATTCAACAATCATCCCTCCACTATGCACCAGAACCACTAATAGAAAGCTGCAATTAAAAAAAATTGTTTTGGTTGTTTGCAGCAATTCAACAATCATCCTGTCATCAAAACCAATAGGCTCAAGATCTATGCTGAAAATAACTCAAGATGTTCAAAAACATGCCATTATACATTACTTGAGGCTCTTTTGATTGCTTGCAGTTAAAAAAAAAAATTGTTTTGGAAAAAAATTAGCATAGATACAACAAAAAAAAATCATCACATCCACTGAAAATGCGAATAGAGGAAGCAAGAATGCTTACAGTGGATGAGGAAGGTGTTAGCGAAGAGAGGGTTGAAGGAGAGCTTGAATCGAGACTGCCAAGTTACTGCAGTTCTCCTCTTATCTGCTTGGATCGCCACTGGATGGGATCGCCATTGGACGAGATCGCCACTGGGAATGGATCTCGACTGGGACGGTTTGCAGGAATGGGTCGCGACTGGGAACCGATCGTGACTGCCTGGATTGCGAATGAAGGAAAGGCCGCCTGGATCACGAATGAAGGAAAGGGTCGGGGCGAGAGAAGGAAAGGAGCTCGGGAGAGAAGGAGAGGACGGACTGGATTGGGGCGAGAGCAGGAAAGTGGAGGTTGGGCGCGAGCAGCTCTGGAGAGGAGATCGGGACGAACGAGATTGGGTCGAGGGCTCTAGCGTAATAAAGCTAGAGCAAAACGCGGAAAGCGGGAGGTTTACCACGACAAGAAACAGCGAAGGATTGGATAAAAATGCATCATGCGGTATTGTGCCGCCCTTCATCCGCGCAAAACAAACATCTCACTCGCGTCCTGAAAACTCCCGCCGCACAATAAGTCGCCCAAATCGATAATTAAATTATAAATCATAAATATACACAAATAGTCGATTTGATGAACGCATGATTAATTCATATCAGCTCAGCATAGTGAATAAGAGTTTATAAATATGACAAAGTAATAAAGCTTATAGAATCTACCAGTATATTTAATCCAAAATGCATGCTAAAAAAATTCTTTAAGATTATTATGATATACGAAAAGCAAAAAAATCTAAGTGTAAGTTTGGGTAGCTGTAGATATTTATCATATAATTTTCTTTCATGGATATATAAAATGATATAAATATAATTCTAATAATTATTTTAATTTAATTATATATTATATATGGTTCTTTAATTCTTTTTGTTGAATTCAAATCTGTCTAGAAGACCTGCCTACAGAATAGAGTACTGAAGGATGAGGGAGAGAGAGATAGGAGAACAATAGCACATCAATGAACAGTAAATTTATATAACCTTTATTCATGATATGGATATCCTATTTATAGGAATGGGTCATCGTATAATTACATATTGTACCCTTAAAGTATATAGATACGATAGTGGCATTTCATTCCATACATAAATTTGGCTCGTGGGGTCTATAGTTGTGGTCGGAAGGCTGCTGACCTGGGCGGCCCTCAAGTCGGGAAGTCGTTAAATCGAGCGGACCTCGGGTCGGGTGGCTACTTCCAGAAGCTCAGTACCAACAGCCTTGGACATGAAGAATCCGCCCCACTTTCTCAATCTATCCTAGTTTGAAGGCGATGAGTTTGTCCGAGCAAACCTAGTTAGATGGATTCTTCAGGAGTGATCTAGCTTTTATACGTCTGAGGCGCACCGTCTTGTCGGCACATGGACTGGCCGATTGGACATGCGGTCTTCGGCTTTTCTTCAGTAGGGCCCACGGGGCCTTATCACCTCTTCATCATTCCTGGGTTGTCTTTGTGATTCATGCTGACATGTTTTTGATGTACAGTTAAAAACTTTTAAAACTCTAAAACTAATTAAAAAATTAAGAAATATTATATAATATATAAAACACTTCCATGAAAAGAGTTATTTTCAAAATTGGACGTTCAATTACCCCAAAAATTATAAGGACCAATTTATGTCAATTCCTTGAAATGTTTATGTCAAATGTGTATAATCCAAAAAATGTATTCATGTTCCATTCTAACGTTAATTCAAAGGAATCTTATCATTATTCTTAGGTTGTCTTTTTGTATAAATTAAAAGTACATCAATTAAAATGTTTTCTTATTTTCTTCATGCACAATAGTTGATTATGATATGTTTACAAACACCATTAAAGTATGGCCAAACTTTTGAAAAGACATCCTTAAACTTTTTTTTTTCAACTCGACATCAAAAAATCTTTGAATTTTGTTTTTTAGTACAAAATAGAAAATCTGTGTTTTAGGGAGGAAAATAAAAAATAAAAAAAAAAAGTAAAATAACAGTAAAAGAAATTTATGGGCATTTACATATATATTTTCTCTTGAAAAGACAGTCTACTTCAGAGGAACGAGTTGGTACTATTTTCGTGGATGTCTACTTCATGTACTAAGAACGGTTGTAAGTCTCATTTGATACAGTGTTCTTGTCCATCATTATAGATGAATCGAATAGTGTTGGGTGCTATGTTTCAATTAGTGACTGTAAATGCATAAAAATTTTGTGGTATGCATGGTTACGATAAGAAAAAATATTTATTATGTCAGTATTTCACGTTTTAAATTTAAACGAGAGACTTTCTATCCTACATGTTAGTTCTATGGAGCATCAACAACAAAACATTTGAGGACCGTTTGGTATTTAGTGTTATTAAAATATTAATATTTTTAAATATTTGTTTTTAAAGTAATTTAATATTGAAGTTGGTGGGGTTGTTTAAGAAAATTAGTGAAAAAAAGGGTTTAATTTTAACGAGAAAGACTAAGCATTTTATAATTCCTATTTTATTTTTTGTCCTACTTCCCATCCCCTATAGAGCATCAATTTTATTTGAACAAAAATTAAAAATTCTTCAATATTCTCAAACTCAATCATTTATATGTCATCAAATTAGTAATAAGTTAAGATATTCTTCAACTTTTCATTCGTATCACTAAAAATCTATACAAATTACAATGTATGATAAACAAGTTTGAGAGTCATAATTCACAAAAATCAATTACAAACAATATTCATAACATCATTTAATTTTTTTTTATTTTATAATAAATTACTTACGTTTGGTATTCTTCCTAAATAAATTGGTATTTTATTATATAAAATAATGTGTAAAAAAATTAACTTCTTATCCAATTTGACTAACACTAAAAATTTTATAGCATATCAATAGTTACGTAATAAAATTTATTTTAGCTCTTCTAAATCTTAGCTTGTTTCTATACCTAATATGCTCTTAGAATTTTATATCTTTTTTGAGTGTTTTAAATTTTGGGATGGAAAGTTAATGTAAGGTAATAATTGAATAAACAAGAAATTTTAGGTGGTATATATTAAAAAATTAAATATTAAATAATAAATTTTTATATATTGAAATTCTCTTTTAACACTCTTATTATTTAAAAAATTTAACATTTAGTGATCGCTTATTTCCACATACTTGTTACTTTTGATGCACATCTATATATCATTGAATTGCGATAAAAATTCCTTGACCTAAAATAGCTATATAAATAAACACACACATACACTCACACAACCACTAATATCGTAAGCCTACTAGCGATGGGTTTTTGGAGCGTTTTGCTTTTTAGGGTTTCCTTTTCCCCTTTGGCTTTCCCGAAGTGTGTTTCTTTCTTTTTGATGGCTTCTCTTTCGAGTGAGAGGCCTTCGTTCCGTAATGTTGTGGCATCTCAATCCTTGGGGCAGGGGAATACCTTATTCCCTTCCTTTTCTCAGAATCGACTTGTTGAACTAACTTCGACGGGCTTGTTAAAGATAGCTTCTCATAAAAATGGAAAACCTGCTTTGTTATTAGATGAGGAGGACTTAGATCTTTTGATCGAGCCTCTAAGATACACTTTGATTGGTAAGTTTTCTTATTCTCGACCGAAGTTTGATACTATTAAGAAGTTTTTGGCTGATCTTAAGCTTTTAGGTAATTTGCAACTAGGGTTTATTGATGGTAGGCATCTGATAGTAAAACTTTAAAAAGAAGAAGATTTTACTTCTATCTTTTCCCGTAAAGCTCTTTTTATTGAGAAATCTGGTATTAAAATTTTGAAATGGTCTCATGACTTTAATCCTAAAGAAGAATTGTTTGTGGTGCCTGTTTGGTTTTGTTTTCCAGGGCTTCCTTTACATCTATAAAAATTTAGGTTTCTTTATTAGTTAGGTAATATTTTTGGCAAACCCTTAAAGATTGATAATGCTACTTTGAATTTATCTAATCCCTCTGTGGCTCGTATTTTGGTTGAGCGTGATGTTTTAGCCCCTTTTAAAGATCAGATTTGGATTAGTAATAATACTCATGGTTTTTGGCAAAATGTTGAAATGGAATTTGTTCCTCAGTATTGCACGAAATGTCATATATTCCGTCATCATATTACTTCTTGTTTTATTGCACATCTGGAATTAAGGAAGATTATTGACCCACTTTTTGTATGTATGTAATTTATGTTTATAGCAACAGAACCAAAAACTAGATCCCTCTTTAAATATAGGTATATGATTTAATGTATAATGTGGATTCTACGCAAGTATACGTATCGTATCAAGTAATACAGGGCTCTAGTGGAATCTCGATTATCGATCCCACAGAAAGTTTTTAACGTAATTGTTATCAGCTAAATTTAAAGGAATTACTTACTAATAAAGTGAACAGATATTCAAAGTAACTATAATAAACTAAAGTAAACTAATGCTTAAAATAAGTTGATTTAATTAATTTAGAAAAAATATCATTCTCCTTGCTTTTAGAAAATTAAGTGAAATGATGAATTTAAATAGAATTTTTATATTTGTATTGTGACAAATAGGAGCATTCCTATTCTTTACCCTTTGGTCCAGGTGCAAAGAACATTGACTAATCCTATGTTTGATTACCGAATCCGCGGCTAAGTTTGGGAGGATACTGGTCGCCACTTCGTAGCTCCCACGTTCCCCTCACCCGAGGGCTAACATCTACACTTCGACTCTCAAACAGTAGGATCGAATTGAGTATTTTAGTCTGTCACACTAAAATATCTAATTCTACGCCCGATAATTAATATTTCCCTATTTATTTGCACCCGCCTTCCAAGGCTTTTGACTTCCCTGAATATTGGATGTAATTTTTACTATAGTTGATAATTCAACATATTTTAACTACTCAATTGTCCAGATTGAAAGTAAATTAAGTTTTAAGTAAAAATTATCATAATTTATTTATATTATATTAGGTGCTTTTATTTAATTTCATCAATCTACATAATTTTCATAAACAAGGAGAAAGACTAAGAAAACTACTCAGAATGCATGGGAATAAAACAAAGCATGGATTTCATTTAAAGTTAACAACAATAAACAATGATACTTATCTTAATTTCCTTCCCAAGCAGACTCCTTGAAGTTCCTTTAACTTTTTCTTCTAGTACAGCAACTAAATAGCACTTAATTAAACTAATAAACTCACTAAACACACTCAAACTAAATTAAAATCACACAAACGACACTTAAAACAATAGAAATGGACTCACAGAAGACTCAAAAGACACACACACACTCTAGAATTCGACCTCTATTTATAGAGGTAGGCAAAGGTCCAAGGGGTGCTTAAACACCTCTTCAAAAAGTGTCCAGGTTGAATGTATTTGCATTTTGAACTAGCTCGCCGTCGGCGGGAAACGACCTCGCCGTCAGCGGGGTTTCTAGAAGGTCTTCAAACCGCGCGATCTTACTGTCGGCGGGCTCGGGCTCGCTGTCGGCGAGGTAGTTATAATTCCTTCAGAAATTTCTCCTCACGATCTCGCCGTCGGCGGCCTCGATCTCGCCGTCGACGAAGTAGTTATATTTGCATGAATTTCCTCCTTTTTGATCCAAATTTGCTCCATTTCATGCTTTTTACTTCTATCACTAATAAATCTTCATTTCTGCAATAAAATAAAGAAAATACCTTTCTTTAAAGTTTGATTTCATCAAAAATAGATATGAATTTCTTGATGTATTTTTCTGTGATCAATTATCAAAAAGTCTGTTCCTATACAAGAGCCGATTACCACTGTTCCTTTGGTGCCTAACAGGGTTGATGATAATATGCTTCATAATAATATTAATACGAATTGTCTTGAAACTTCTAATGTGCCTATTCTTAATGATACTATTTTGAATCAAGACTCGAGAAATGTTATTATTGAGACTGAGGAAATGAGGAATGAAATTCCTATATAGGTCGGTAAGGATTTTATCGAATCCTCTGTTTTACCTTTTCCTGTTGTTCCTACGGTTCCTCCTGATCAAGTTTTACGGAATGCTTTACATATGAATGAGGAAAATGGGCAGTACTCTGCCCAGATTTCAAACATGTTGCCTGAAACTTTGAATAATGAAATTGTTTTTATTGAGCTTATGATCAATGATTCTTATATGAGCATATCATGATAAATAAGATAGGCTTGATAATGTTGATGATAGGCATGCCACTGTTATGGAGAATCTTGTTAGTCAAGAACCACAGGATAAGAGTATTCTTGAAAGCAACTCTTCTAAAAATGCTACTGATGGTCTTGACGTTAGTATTGATCCCATTAATACTAATGCTATATTTGAGGGTAGTTATGACAGGGATAATGAGCAAGATGAACTTGCTGTTCATTTTGTGGCCACTAAAGACAGTCTGGAAATGGATTGGATGTCCATTAAATATACTAGAAAGAAATTAAAAGGTATCAGGGATTCTTCTATGCAGTTTAATAGTTTTGGAAATGGTGATTTATCACTACCCTCTAGAACTAATAAATGTAAGAAACCTTTCTATGTTTAAGTTCTTAATTTGGAATATTAGAGGAATTGCTGATTGCAACTCTTCTAATCGTTTAAAGCATATGTTTTTTTCTCATAAAATAACCTTCTTTGGTATTTTAGAACCTTTAATATCTTCTGTTAATAATGCTAGAATTGCCAATAGATTTAAAAATTTTAATTTTGTGGCTAATTGTAATAATAAAATTTGGTTTTTTTAGAGAAATTCTATTACTATTCGTGTTTAATTGATCATACTCAATTCCTTCATTGACATATTTGTGGTGATAAAATGGATTTCTTGGCTACTATAGTTTATGCTGGTTGTTCCAATATGGCTAGAAGTGACCTTTGGAGCTCCCTTATTCTCTTAAAAAACTCTATTCATTTTCCTTAGATTGTGGGAGGAGATTTCATTGCTATTTGTTCTGTTGATGAAAAAAGGGGGTAAATATCCTAATAGAAATTTAATTGATAATTTCAATAACGCTTTGATTAATGTCGGTCTTATAGATATTGGCTTTTGTGGGAGTGCTTTTACTTGGCATAGAGGAAATGTTTTTGAAAGACTTAATCGTTTTTTAGTTAATAATGATTGGTTGAATGCTTTTCTTATTAATTTTGTTGTTCATCTCCCTTTTGCTTATTCTGATCATACGTCTATTTTGGTTATTGTTAAGTTTGCTGATGTGAATATGACTTATCAATTTTGTTTTCTTAACATGTGGACTCTTTATCATTCCTTTTTTCAATTTGTTAAAGATAACTGGTATCATGATTTTGAGGGTACTGTTGCTATAAAACTTTGGAGATTGTAAAAACAATTGGCATTTAAACTAAAGACTTGGAATTGAAATATTTTTGGTAATCTTCATACACTTGTTCATAATGCTGAAAATGATCTTCAGCATCTGGAGAATGATTATGCTCTTGATGAAATTGATTATTTCTCTGTTCTGGAAGGACAAAAAAAGTATATGCATGCTATTAATTTGGAAGATGCATTCTTTAAACAAAAAGTTTCTCATATTTTGTTGGGAAGTGATAGAAATATAACTTATTATCATGCTTCCATTAAAAAAGGAAAATGATGAATTATATTGGGCAAATTAAGCAAGAGAATGGTAATATTATTACGGATTTTGATCATATCATTATTGATGGCATTGCTTATTTCTCTAATTTGTTTAATTATGCTGATTCTTTCTCTAGTATTAAAAAAAATTTGTTTCTTGATGATAGGCAGGTTACTAATACTATTGATCTTTCTAGTATTCTTAATTCTGATGTGATTAAAGATGCACTTTTTTTATTGAGAGTAATAAAGCCCCTGGTCCTGATAGTTTTACTTCGGCTTTTTATAAATATTGTTGGTAATAATGTAGTGGATTAGATTCAAAATTTTTTCAAAGGGAAGCATCTTCCTAAATACTGTAAGTCTTCTAATTTAATTCTTATTCCTAAAGTTGTAAATGCTTTACATTGGAATGATTTTAGACCCATTAGTCTCAATACGGTTATTTCTAAAACCATATCTAAAATTGTTATGAATAGACTTCAGCCTCATATTAGTAGTTTGATTTCTTTAAATCAGTCTGCTTTTATTAAAGTAAGATCTATTGCGGGTAATGCTTTGATTGTGCAAGAAATGATTTTAGATATTGATAGAAAAATTCGTAATGGTAATGCTATTTTTAAAATGGACATTAAAAAGGCTTTTGATACTATAAGTTGGAATTTTATCTTGCATGTTTTTAAAGATAAAGGTTTCTGTAATGCTTCTTCTCTTATTATTCAAAAATTCTTCAGAATAATTACTATTCCTTATTGATAAATGGTAACAAATGTGGGTTTTTCACTTCTAATGGGGGTATTAAACAGGGTGATCCTTTATCACCTTTTATTTTTATTTTGGATTTTGATTATTTATCTAAATACCTTAATAAAATGTTCAATGATTTTCCTAGCATGTACTATTCCATTAAAGGAAATTTTAAAATTTCTCATCTTACTTTTACTGATGATTTAATTATCTTTACTAATGCCAAAAAAACTTTTATTAAAAGACTTTGGCGTGGTTTTCGTTTATTTCAACTTAATTCAGGTTTGACCTTTAATATGACTAAATGTCAATTCTATTGTTCTAAAGTCATTTCTTGTTTGAAAAAGAACTGGATTCAGGATTTTACTGGCTGTAAGAAAGGTTGTCTTCTACCTACCTTGAGATAAATGTAAAAGGAAGTTTCATCTTTTTGATGCTCTTATGGAAAAAATCAAGAAAAAATTATGTCATGGGACAATCTTCTTCTTTCTTATGGGGGTAAAGTGACTTTACTTAAGAGTATACTCAATTCCTTGCCTTTAAACTCCTTACTCTTAATGAAGATGCCCGTGACTCTTATTAAAAAAGTTGAAATTATGTTTAACAACTTTCTTTGGAATAATAAAAGCTCTAAACTTCATTGGATGAGTTGGAAAAAGATGTGTAAGCCGATTCAGTCTGGTGGTTTAGGATTCAGAAGTATTTCCGATTCTATGACTATTAATTTCATGAAACTTTGGTTTCATTTTAGAGAGACTGTTCTCTTTGGTCTTCTCTTATGAAAAGTAAGTATTGTGGTAATTCTCATCCCCTTTCTATTTCCTCTAATGCTTTTGATTCTTTTATTTGGAAAGAAATGCTTAAAGTGGCTATTGTTACTGAGAAATTTTTATGTTGGGATATTGGTAAAGGTAATTGTAATTTTTGGTATGATTGGTGGGTTGGAGATGCCCCTTTAGCTAATTTTTACTTGGAACCCTTTGATATTAATTTTTTCGGTAAATGAATATTGGATTGATCATAAATGGACTTATCATTTGCTTTGTAATTTGATTGGGCATGAATATGCTACGGTTATTGCTCGTTCCCCTATTATTGATTGTAATGATAAAATTTGTTATAAAAGAAAGGGTTGCAGTTCGATCTTTGGCTGAATCTTTACCTATTTCTGATGGTATTGATTTATCTTGGGCTTGGAATTCTTTTGTTAAACCTACTCAATCTTTCTTTCTTTGAAGACTGTTTCATCATATCATCCCTACTCATGATATTCTTAAACTTAAAGGA
>CM040424.1:94519942-94649942 GCA_022702705.1 Papilionanthe hookeriana x Papilionanthe teres | reverse complement strand
ACGTTTGTTAAACATTTCAATCCTACCACGAATGGTGCCACTTGCTCGCTCAAAATTAGGAATATGGTATCTAATGCCTGGATATGGCTTCAGGTAGCCCCTTCTATAGGATATCCATCATCAACCAAATAGTATTTTTCTGTTATGGAATACACTGTTAATGACAAATAATACATATAACTAGTACATTTACAAATCAAAACATACCTAAATTGTGATCTATTCGTAGTTGCATAGGAGAAAATCCTACTGTCATGTGCACTCCCTTCCCAGCCCTGTTGACCTCATTTTTGGTGAGGTCTTTTCTTTTCTCTTAGTGCTTAGGATCTAGCGATAAGACTTCTCCTTGACTATCCTAGAGGACTAGAATTGGGACGCACCCTTTAGCAATTCAGCTACTTCCTGACTCCTCTTGGGTCCCTACTTGGATGGTTGCAAACCTCTAAGTCACCTTGGAAGGTTAAAACCACCATATGGGCAACCAATAGTAAGTTCCTATAAGATTGTTTGGACTTAGGGTGACCTTGGGTGACTTGGGCTTCTCTTGCACACAAACACACACCCCTAAGCCACTTAACCTAAACCTTGAACCCTTGTCTTCTACCCTTTATGAAACTCACATGGTTGAACCCAAGCCACTAGTCTTTGATTAAGATGGCTAGGGTCAATATGTGAAGGATCATAAAGTGGTTACCATTTGGCTAGACTTGGTCCCAAAGTGGTTGGACTTGGCTAAGTCCATGGCTCATGCTTCTAAACCCTAATTCCACCGCAAATCAATTCTATTCACTTTTGACCCCACCAAAATGAACCCATTCCTCCCTATTTAAAACCCCATTCATTTTGCCAAAATTTCTGGTTTTGATATTGGGTCCCCTAAACTTACCCAAAATTACTTCAATTGCCCTCACAACCACCAAATCATCCAAAAATTCCTAAAAATTACCCAAAATACCTAAAATTCCTAAGAATTATTTTAAAACAATCCCCACCTTTTAAATCCACCAAACTACCCCAATAAACTCCAAATAACCTCCAAATACCCAAATTACCCCTTTTAGCTCAAAATTTCAAAAATTTGAAAAATTCCCAAAAAAACCAGAAAATTTCAAATATTCTCAATTTCATTTTGTTCAACTACACTATAACCTAATTTTGCCAATTTAACCCAATTTTATCAAAATCCCCAAATTTGCCCTAAGGTTGTTACCTACCCTAATTCTCCAAATTGAATATCCTAAACCCAAAATTTCCACCCAATTCCAATCCTAAACCTTTCCTAACAATCATTTGTTACATTTTGAACCATCAATTAGCCTTGAATCAAACTCTAGCCAAACCTAAATCCAATCTAACCCATGGTGACAAAAATTAACCAAAACTCCAAAGTCCTCCAAACGAACTCAAAACCACTTCACGTCTTCATGGAAAATCTTTATTACAATTATTTACACAATGTTGATCAATCAATTTGATCCAATTCCAACCCAAACTCAAGCTAACCCAACTCAAACCCAAGTGAACCCAATTGAACACATGAACCAAATTGAACTTAACCAAACCAAAATTGATCAAACCAACCCCTTGGCTGCCAACCCTAGCCTCCTAGGGTAGGTTTGACCTGATCCAACCCAAGCCCCATGAGCCGTGGACCAATGGTCCATCACTTTGGACCAATGGACCAAGCCACATGGCTAAAGCCATGTCACATCTTTAATCTCCCTTTAAGCAAGCTCCCTGCTAAAATTAATTGAGCTAAACTCCTCCTCCACTCCTCCTCAGCCTGCTCAGCCGCCTAACCGTCCTTCCTAGCCACCCCAGCCGCCAGAACAGTCACGTCCGAGCACCCCTTGTCCTTGAAAATTCAAAATTGAGCCTGGGCAATGGCCAATCCTTTCACCAGCCACCTTGCCGGCATTACCCTCACCCTAAGAGGCCTAAACCACTCATTGCTTGGCTCTGAGCTACCCTCTCCAGCCATGGCTATAAAGCCACCTCCTCTCGGGCAGATTCCAGGTGCTGAAACTCCCCTCACAGAACTCTCCTAAATTACTCCCAAAGCTCCTCCCAGCCAAGAGAAGTTCATCCCTACTGTCCTCCTGCCCTGAAATCCCTTGGCTGAGCCCAATTTCTTAGCTGAAAATCAGTCCAGAAACAGAACAACTCCAGAGCCTCCACCAAACTTCAATTAACTTCTCCCACACCTTCACCAGAGGTAGAGAGGAAGTTCCCCAGTGAATGCTCCCTCACCAGGCCAGCCATTTGCTCCAGACGTGAAAACACCAAATCGAGTTTGGAGGAAATCATACCTAGGCAGCTCACCAGGACCAGAGACTTCATCCGGAGGCTCCTCTTGCTCCAAAGAATATATCGAGCACCTCTGATTGAGGCTTCACCTCTCAGAGCCAAGGTATTTATCTCTCCTCCCTCCTGAGCTTCCAGTAATTCTCCATTTTGTTCTGTGTAATTTAGATGCATGTTAGCAGTATAAATAGGTTCGTTTAGGCTAGACGCGTCGATAAAGACCAACCGCGCATGATTTGGTTGAGTCTCGAGCGAGATCTTAGGTCCAGAAGGTGGACGGCTCTCGGGTTAGGTCAGTTGGGGATGATGACCAGCGACCGTCTGATCGTGCGTGTATCGGATGGACGGCAGAGATGGAGTCGGATGGAACCGAGGAATGGAAAGCGTGTGCCAAGTCAGATAGCAGCTCCAAATTGGAATGCACCTCGTGGAGTTTCAGATCTGCCTAGGTTGAGGTGGCGCCGCGTGGATAAGTAAGAAATTAGGGCTTTTTCCTATTTAATTAAATACCTGAACCTTTAAAAATCCATATTTTTGCATAGAAAAATCCTAAAAATAAATTAAAAATACCCTCTTGCTCAGTGAATAGAGGAGCTTAATATGGAAAAAGAATTAAATAATTTTGTTAAGTATTTAATTTTTATTTAATTTAATATTATTCTGAGTATTTTAATTCTCCATTAATGCATACAATTCACCATGGCATGAGACCATAGGGTTTTTCTGGCCTATGTTCTTGGGGATATTCCCTGAATTTTTCAAGGCCAGAGGCTACCTTTATGATAAGTTATCTATTTTTCAAGTTTATGTCTCTGTTTTGGTCTTTTAATTCCAATAATTAGCATGTTGATTAATAAAATTTTAAAAAATTAGGGGAATTATCTCTAGACCAGAGGACCCTAGGAAAATTATGGTTTGATTTAATTCATTCAAACGGAACCTAATTTGGCCAAAATCCTAAAACTAAGATTAAACTGATTTGAAACAACCACTCATTAAAATAACATAAAATTAATTCTCCATTGATCTTTAGGGTCAGAGGAGTCTCACATAAAAATTTGAGATCAATTGAAAATGATTTGACCCACTAAATGAATTATTTAAGTTACATGACCAGTTTTAAATTTTTAAAATTCATAAAACTTAAAATATATCTAAAAAATTTACCAAATTAATTTTAAGGCTTCTCTAGTATCAAAGAAGTCTAAGAAAATTAAAATAAGATTTTTTCTAAAAATTTCATTTTTAACTTATTTTAAAATATTTTAATAATTAAAAAAATTAAAAAGATCACAAAAATATTAAAAATTACAAAAATGTCATATTTTGTTTCCTAATCACTTAGAAACCAACCAAATATTTTTCCTAAGTCCCTAGGAAAAGATATTGAATTTTAAAAGCTTAATGTAATTTTTAATATTAAAAATAGATTTTTCACACCTTCCCACTAAAATAAATCTAAAAATTCAAAGAAAAAAATAATAATAAAATTTGTCTCTCTAAGTTTCTTGGGGTTATTGAGATTTAAGAAAAATATAATAATTAATTTGTAACTTTAATTTTATTTTATAATTAATTAATACTTTAAAACTTAAAATAATTATAATAAATATAATAAAATTCAAAAAATCACCAAAATTGGTCCAAGTGGTCCTCTAGTTAGTAGGAAAATCCCATAATTTTCCTAAGGATAGAAACTTTACTTTGGTCATGTTGTTGAATTTTCATTGAAAATCCTTTTTTTCCACAAAAATAATTATATAAATTAAATTAAAAATAAAAAAATCACATTTTCTTCTCCAATGTCTTAAGTGACATATGAGTGAAGGGACATAAAAATTTCAAGTTCATTTGAGCTCAATTTATTGAGTTATGAAGTGACTAAGCATAAGATAACATAAATGTAATTAAGGATTTTAACCCTAATTAATATTTTTGGCCTAATCAAAGGGAGGGATGAACATTTGATCCTAAATTTTCTCTTGGATGATTGAAACTTAGGGAATTAAGAGGTAGAAACCCATTTAACCATCTACAACATCAAAAATGAAACTTTAATTAATTAAATCATTTAAGTTATGGAAGAATAAATAAAATTTGGATTATTAATGTTAGGGATATGACTTAAGAAGATATCAATTCTTTAATTTAAAATCTCTAAATGGATTAATTCAATAATATTCAACTCTTAATTAATTCTAAAAATGATGGTTGAAATTAATAATTAAAAGGAAACAATCCTTAATTAAATTATAAGTTTAAAACATTAAATGATTTAATAATTAAATTAAAGTAAACTTAAAAAATTAAAACTAAGTTGAAATCCCTTGAAATTCAATCTAGAACAATTTTGAAATGGTTAAATTAATCTCAAAACAATTTACAATTAAGATGTAATAATCAAATCAATCTAAAATATTTAAAATAAACTTGAATCATCAAAATTGAATGAAATTAAATAATTTAAACACTTCTTTCAACTTAAGCAATTTTAAAACATTTAAAAACCCTCACATCTTCCAGGCCATTTGTATGACCATATCATACACATATAAACCCTACTTAATTAAAATTGGCAGGATTGAAACATTAAATAATTCTCTCTAAATTGAAGCTAAACCATAAGATAGTTTAGGAAGTTGCCAAGATTTCTCTTGAATCCTCGACTTCTCCTACCTTTCTTCTATTGGATTCCCAAAATAAAATGTTCCAAATTTGATATATTCCCTATTGAAATTTCCAAAATCAAATCCTTAGAAAACCTTAAACTTTGAAATTCTTGAAGGCGAAACTACTAATTCTTATCGAGAGTTTTCCTAAGTAACTTTATTTATTTAGGATGTAATTAACTATAAGGGCTTCCTTTTATAGGGAATTTGAGAAACCAGCTTAAAATAAACCCTATTTAATTCACTTGTATTAAATAGGGGAAATTGTCGGCAAATAAAAATGGTTCGCAGGCTAGACGAATATCACAAATCTTCTAGTTTATTTAATCGAGCCCATCATCAAACAGTGTGTCTATTCCTCAGAATAAATACACAGTTTGTGATGCGGCACTCGTTTATATAAACTATTTGGGATGTGAGATCGGTTTGATTTCATATCTCATAAATTTTAAAAACTTAAAATTATTTTCAAAAATCAAATGTTACTTTTCAAACTATATATCTATATAAATTAAACTTACAATCTAAAAAATACGCTGATAGCTTCTGGCGACTCCACTGGGGATAAATTCTTCTCTCCATTTGGATCAGATGGTTTTGCCACCATAAATCGGTAGTAAGTGCATGCACCTAGTGGATCAAACTATCATTCTTCCGTTGACGTATCTTATTCATTTCTGTCTTGAACAGGTATGATCAACTCTTTTTGGATTTTGGAGTCACTGTTTAGACACCCCTAAACAGAGAGGTTCCGAAATCCTCCTTTTTTACCTCCCGAGGCTAGGTGAGACCCCCAATAGGTGTGGTTTACAACCAATCTACTGAATCGAGATTCCTACGGGGTTCTACCTTTCCTAAATTCAGGATAAGGGTCCCGCGGCTTCCTACTCTTAATCGAATCTTTATCAACTTTCTATTTCCCGAATTCCTCTATTAACTATGAACGAAATAAAACCACAAAATCTGAAAAGCTTTGCGAAATAAAACAAAATCAAAATGGAATTAATGAAACTTTGTTCAGACATTGCCGTGTGTTTTCTTTGTTTCGTCCAAAAGATCGTTGTGACGATAAGGGAAGTATAGGGTAGCTTTGACGTTCCGAACCTTTTGTGCAGAAGATTTCTGAACCGAAGCTGATCTTTTCCTTCGCTACCGGAACTGACTTGGCAATCAACCGGGATGGACTGTCTGACAACGCAGTCATCCGTTTTGGACAAATGTTCGACCAGACGAACATTAAGTTCGGGGATGTCACTGTTTACTGAGGTCCAAGACACCTGAATCTGTGGAACCCATAATTGAGTTCAGCTTGAAGTCGACTCAGCAGTTTCCTCCTCTGAAAAGAGTCCCAACTGGAGGGAACACTGTTACCTGTAAGAGATTGGCTGTCAAAGCTGATAAGACTACCTCCCGAACTGTTGTCACTACCCCCGCCGGTCTAGTCATCACTGCACCTACCCCTGCTAAATGGAAAGGGAAGGAAATCCAGACCAGTGATTAGCCTGTTACCGTGGAGGGTACGACTTTTACTGTGATACCGCTCGTCTTCGAGATAGGGTCAAGCTCGAGGATGGCACCCTTGACTAAGTCTCAGAGAATGAATAAGAACAGAAGAACGGCTAAAGCCAAAGCCACTGAGATTGCCATTCCTGAGGAGATTCCAGAAGAAGAAGAACTGCCATAAATTTCACCCCTGTTAGAAGGAAACGGATTTTAGCCGCTTTCTGCCGCTCGTGAGGAAGAAAGTGCTCAGAGGATCGCTGTCGCGTTACCCCGGCCGGCATATTACGATGAGCATAAAAGACGAAAAGCAAGAAGTACGCCTTTCACTCGATTACGAACGCTAATTGAGAAAGTGGCAACGAAAGATAATTGCTATGTGCCTGAGATCCTGAGAAGGATGGGGAGAATACCTGCCAAGGCATATCTAGGACCGAGGGTACTTCCCCCTACCGTTCAAAGGAAACTTTAGTTGAAAAAGGGGAAATTGAGTAGCAGAAGGTTACTCGCCGTGGTATCCGGCACACATCTTAGGAAGCACACCACCTTCCAACCTACTGCTGACGAACCATTTGGTTTTAGGCACCCAATTGCAAAGGGGATGGTGTGGCGACCTAAAGTCACGGAGCCTATACCGGCAGAGTAGCCAGAAATGAGAAGTTCTGATGCCGAGTCCAGAGCTAAGAGGAGTACCGCCGTCTCAGAGACGACTCCAGAGAATGAAGTTCACCAACTGCAGTCTACCAGACGTAGGACCGTTAGAGGAAAATCACTCGAGGTCACTCTAGAAAGGTTAAGTTCAGACATTCAGTAGTTAGCCAAAGAACGAAAAGAAAGATCAGAAACTGAAGAAGACTTGTCAGGGTACATGGATGAGGATATTGCTGAAATCAATGTGGTCGAGACGCGAGCGTCATCAGCTCAACTAGGAGCTCCAGCAGCTGCAGAAGTAGAAGACCCTGAGGAAATGAGGCTCTGTCTTTGAGAAACTGATGATATAATTCATCGGATGGAAAAGAAAATAGTGAAAATAGCGGCTGCTCTAGCCTCGCTTCAGAGTTAGCCTCAACCCCCAAAAGGAAACACCTCTGGAAGTCATTCACATCACCGACGAAGGAGAAGAAAACACGTACGTCAAATGGAGATGAGTAGCCGAAGAAGGATTCCACTCAGAGTCTAATACCAGAAAAGGACATTAAGAATATGGTAGAACAGCAGGTGCGAGAAGCCTTAGCCCAATCCAAAGGCAGGGCATTGATTCTGAAGGGTAGACCATACCCCCAAGAATTTGATGTCATGCAATACCCTAAAGGCTTCATACCACCTCTGTTCAGGACTTTTGATGTAACGGGAAACCCTCGACAGCATGTTGCACACTTCCACGCAAGTTGCTGCATCGCGGGGGGTAGCGACGCTTTGTTGTTCCGTCAGTTTGTTAGCAGCCTTTCAGGAATTGCCTTTGACTGGTATGCGAAGCTGCCCAACGGCTCAGTCAAAACATTCACAGAATTGGAAAACATATTCGTGAAACGGTTCGCTGGAGCTCAGCACTACATCACCATCGGTGATCTTGTGGTCGAGCAACTGAAACTAAACGAAACTTTGGTGGACTACATCCTGCGATGGAGGAATTTAAGCATGAAATGTGAGACACAGCTTCAGGAGCAACATGCCATTGGACTTCTGCTGAAAAGTATTCACGTTCCGATAGCATTTCTCCTTAGAGGATTTACAATTAATGCATTCGAGAAATTGCTCAGCAAGGCCGCGCATCTACAGGAGGAAGCGAAACAACTTAGCTTCACCGATAAGAACGATAAGCAGAAGCCAGTCAGAGCCTTCGAGAAGAAGTCCGGGACCGTTTCGGCATATTTTTTAGGTTTGTGTATTTTAAAAAGGGGGGTCGCCTACGAAATTTTTGGTGAATTTTAAATTAAATTTAAATAAATATATATATATATATATATATATATATATATATATATATATATATATATATATATATAAATATATAATTTGAAAGTAGCATTTGATTTTTGAAAATAATTTTAAGTTTAAAAATTTTAAGATATGAAATTGAACCAATCTCACATCCCGAATAGTTTATATAAACGAGCACCGCATCACAAACCGTGTATCTATTCCGAGGAATAAGCACACTGCTTGATGATGGGGCTCGATTAAATAAACTAGAAGATTTGTGATATCCTTTTAGTCTGCGAACCAATTTTATTAGCCGACAGGTTCCCCTGCATAATATAAAGAAATTAAGCAGGGTTTATATTACCTGGGTTCTTAAAGTTCCCTATAAGGGCAAGCCCATATAGTTAATTACATCTTAAATGTTCGAAAACACTTAACAAAACTCTTTATAATGATCAGTGGTTTTGCTCTCAAGAATTTCAAAGTTTAAGGTTTCAAATAATTTGGATTTTGGAAATTTCAATAGGGAATAGCTCAAATTTGGAACAGTTATTTTGAGAATCCAAATGAAGAAAAGTAGGGGATGTCACAGACCCGAAATGAACTTCAGTGACTTCCCGTCTATCCTATTGTCTAGCTTCAATTTGAGATAATTATTTAATGTTTCAATCCTGCCAATTTTAGTTAATTAGGACTTATATTTGTATGACATAATCATATAAATAGCCTTGAAGATGTGAGGGTTTATGTCGTACCAAACGACTACCTCGGAGTCCTAAGACCGGTTAGGACTTAATTTGCATAACACGATTATGCAAATGCCTAACGAAAAGCTGAGGATTTATGTTGCACTAGGCAGACTACCTCGAAATCCTATGGCTTGGTTATTTAGACTAAAGAATGGTTTTGCTGAAGTAGACACAAGTTTTGCTGACGAAGATGGCCGTGCTGCCCACTGTGTTCCAAGCTATTTTTTGTTGTAGAAGTTTAGTTTTAGAAGGTGGCAATCAAGAGATGAGAGAAGTATTTTGGTTTGTCGGCGTTATTTTTTTAGGGTTGGGTGTTTTGTTTTGAAAAGAGGTCGCCTACAGAAATTGTCGGCGAATTTTTAATTTAATTTAAATAAATAATTTGAAAAGTAGTATTTTATTTTGAAAATAATTTTAAATTTGAAAATTTTAAGATATGAAATCAAACTGATCTCACATTCCAAATAGTTTATATAAACGAGCACCGCATCACAGACCGTGTATCTATCCCGAAGAATAGACACACTGTTTGATGATGGGGCTCGATTAAATAAACTAGAAAGGTTTGTGACATCCATTTGATCTGCGAACCAATTTTATAAGCCGACAAATTCCCCTGCTTAGAATGAAACATTAAACAGGGTTTATATTACCTGGGTTCTTAAAGTTCCCTATAAGGGCAAGCCCCTATAGTTAATTACATCTTAAGTGACGGGAATCACCTAAGAAAACTCTCGATAATAATCAATAATTCTGCTCTCTAGAATTTCAAAGTTTAAGTTTTCAAGGGATTGAATTTTGGAATTTCAATAGGGAATGGATCAAGTTTGGAACATTTTATTTTGGGAATTCAAAGGAAGAAAAGTAGGAGAAATTACGGATTCGAAGTGAACTTCGGTAATCTCCCGACTATCCTATTGTTTGGCTTGATTTTAGGACAGTCCTAATGTTTATTTAATGTTTTAATCCTGCCAACTTTAGTTAATTAGGGCTTATATTTATATGATAGAATCATACAAATTGCCTGGAAGATATGAGGGTTTATGTCGTATCGGACGACTACCTCGGAAATCCTAAGACCGGTTAGGGTTTTAATTTGCAATGCAAATGCCTAACGAAGAGTTGAGGATTTATGTTGCACAAGGCAAACTACCTCGAAGTCCTATGGCTTTGTTGTTTAATTCTAGGAAAGTTTTGCTGATGTAGATTCAAGTTCTGCTGACGACGATGGCCGTGCTGCCCGCCATGCTCCGAGCTCCTTATTGTTGCAGAGGTTTAGTTGTAGAAGTCATAAATCAGGAGATGAGAGAAGTGTTTGGTTTAGAGAAGTCTTAATTTCCAAGTGTTCTTTATGTTTTAATTAAAACAGATCTTAAAGTTGATTAAACGAACCGATTAAGATCCCACGTGCTCCGTCATCCCGCACCGTTATTTTCATCGAATTCACTTAGTCCGTATGAATTTGCTAAACTCAACTAAATGAGTTCCGCACTTTCATTTAGCACCGTGGGAAATCTCGTTAAGCAACACGCGGGTTACATCATCCGAGGTATTCCCGATCATTCAATGAGACGTTTTAATTTAATTGTAATTGTAGTTTTGTGTTCCGTTTGTGATTAAATTTTGAGTTGTCTTATATTTTGAAATGTTGTGGAGGTGAATTTTATCTTGTAGTGTCTTTTAATTTAGTTATGGGTTTCAGTTTTGGTTTCTGTCCTAAAGGTGTGGGTTTTCATGCAACTGTTGTTTTATCATGCAAGAAAAGTAAAGTGCATTTGCAATAAAGTAAATTGCAATAAAATAAAAGCGTACCTGGAGGGTCTTCCCGTCATTCCAAGCTGCACTTAAAACACAATTAGAACATTTAAGCAAGTTCCTAGGTAAAGCTAAGGTAAAGGTTATGGTTTTCTACCATGTTCCTAATCCTATAGCTAGTCATTTCCTATGACGTCCAGGTTCATCTGTGTTTTTGGTTCGAAGACGATTTTCTTCATCACGTAACAACTAAGTTCAATTGTTCTTATAAATATCCTATCATATCGAGGAAGTGCTTAAGAAGAATCTTAAACATCTTTTCAATACTTCTAGTGATTGTTTTAAGTCCAAATGAATTTAATCGTGTAAATGAACCGATCGTCCGAGGTTTTCAAGTTTTATTAACTTGCTCAAGTGAACTTGGATATTCGAATGTCCTATAAGTGAAGTAACATTTCACTTGATACTCCATTTAGGAGTTATAATAAGTAAAAGCTCCTAAGGGCAAAATAAGTATTTAATGGTTTGTGATTCAAATTTAAGTTCAAATTAATAATTTAAGTTTGGAATAGTGTTCAAGTTATTTTAGATTTATGTCTTAAGCGATGTTATTTAATTCAACTTAATTTAATTTAATTTATTTTAATTCAATTTAATTCAATTTGATTTGATTTAATTTAATTCAATTTAGTTTGATTTGATTTAATTTAATTCAATTTAGTTTGATTTGATTTAATTTAATTCAATTTAGTTTGATTTGATTTAATTTTTAATTTAATTTAATTTAATTTAATTTAATTTAATTTGATTTGATTTAATTTTTAATTTAATTTAATTTAATTTAATTTGATTTGATTTAATTTTTAATTTAATTTAATTTAATTTAATTTAATTTAATTTGATTTGATTTAATTTTTAATTTAATTTAATTTAATTTAATTTTAATTTAATTTACTTAATTTAATTTGATTTTTTAATTTAATTTAATTTAATTTTAATTGAAATTTTTGAAAGAGTTTAATGATTTAATTTTAGTTTAATGATTAAGTCTTTCAATATTTTAAATTTGAGTTATCATTTTAATTAAGAGTTGAATATTAATGAGATGATTAATTTAGGAATTTTTAAATTAAAGAATAAATCTCTTCCTAATAATATCCCTATTTTAAATAATTCCAATTTTATTATTCTTCCAAATTTAATCAATTATTTAATTAATGTTTAATCATTTTAAATTGTTCAATGGGTTTCTACCCTTTAATTATTTAAATTTCAATCATCCAAATCAGATTAGGATCAAATATTTTTACTTGTTAATTTTTTATTAAACCTAAAGTTTTAATTAAGGGTTAAAATTTAATTACCATTTTTGCCCTTTAAGCTTAATAATTTTATAACTCACTAAATTGAATTCAAATGAACTTGAAATTTTTATGTGACTTCACTCATATGTCAATAAAGACATGAGAGGAGAAAATATGATTTTTCTGTATTTAATTTATTTATATAATTATTTTTAGTAGAAAATAGAGATTTTCAAGGAAAATTTGATAACATGACCAAGGTAAAGTTTCTGTCCTTAAGAAAATTAGGGGACATTCCTAATGACCAGAGGACCACTTGGACTAAATTTTGTGATTTTTTGAATTATATTTTAATTATTAGAATTATTTTAAGTTCTGGAGTATTAATTAATTTAAAAATAGAATATAAGTTGAAAAATGAATTTCATAATTTTTAAAATTCTCTCTGATATCAAGGATTCCAGAGAACCAAATTTTACAATTTTCTGATTTTTCTATGATTTATTACAATTATTTTAGTGAAAATGCTAGAAAATACATTTTTTTAATTTTAAAATTACCCTAGAGCTTTAAAAATTAATATCTCACTAAATAGACCTAGGAAAAATATGGGATTTGTTCCTAAGTGATTAAAATTCAAAATGTGACATTTTGGTGAATTTTATTATTTTTGTGATTTTTATTATTTTTTAATTATTAAAAATATTAAAATAATATTAAAAATCAACTTTTTTAGAAAATTGAAATTTTAATTTTCCTAGACTCCCCTGATATCAGAGAGACTCCAAAACCAATTTCGTGAATTTTTGAAAGATATTTTGAAAGTTATGAATTTTTAAAGTTTAAAATGACTAAGTGGCTTAATCAACCCAATTAGTGGGGCTAACCAAGTCCAATTGACCTCAAATTTTTATGGTGGGTTCCTCTGATCCTAAAGGTCAGTGGAGAATTGATTTGAAGTCAATTTGATCTATGGTTAACTCTAATTAATTAGAGACCTATTTTGGGTATTTAAGCCAATTAGGGTTAATCTGAGTGAATTAACTCAAATCCTATTTTTCCTAGGGTTCTCCTGGTCATAAGGAACATCACCAAATTTTCCTAGAATTTATTACACAACATGCTATTTATTGGAATTAAAATACTCAAAACAGTGACATGAATTTGAAAAATCAATAACTCTTCATAGGGTGGCCTCGACTTTGGAAAATTCGGGAATGTTCCCAAATTCGGAGGCTTCAAAAGCCCTATGGTCTCATGCCATGGTGAATTGTATACATGCATGGAGAATTAAATGTATGCAGAGAGTAAATAAATTATAAAAAATAAAATACTTGATGAAATTAAATGATTTCTTTTCCACATTGTTCTCCTCTGTTCACTGAGCAAGAGGGTATTTTTATTTTATTTTTCTGATTTTCCTACACAAAGATATGAATTTTCCAAATTTAGGGAATTAAATAAATCAGAAAATACCCTATTTTTCTATTTATCCGAGTCGGCGCCGCGTCAACCTTAGCCTCTCCGAAGCGGTACGTGTCGCGCCGTGATTGGGCGCCGCCATCCGAGTCGGCCGTCCCGGGACCCGCAGCTCACGTAACATTCTCCGGTCCGGCCGCAATCCGATCCGTCCGCTCGATACACGCGCGATCCAACGGCTCCCGGTCATCGTCTACGACCGGTGTGCACCCGTGACCGTCAACCTTCTAACCCTAATTTCTCACTCGATTCTCAATGGATTTTCGTGTTCTTATGCTCTATGGATTCGTCTCGAAGAGACGAACACATCCATACGGTAGAACATGCATTGAAATTTACTCAAATGAAATGGAGAATCTCTCGTAAGCTCGGGAAGAAGAATGAGTTCATACCTTTGCTCGGAGAAGTGAAGCTTCGATCCGAGAGTTGTTGCACCTTCGATCGGATCCTAGCAAGCTCCGCATGAAGTCTCCCGGTCCAGTGAATCGTCTAGGTTGGACTTCGACCACAGCCCGATCACAAAGCTTGGAGTCCGGAGCAACCGGGTGGCCCGGAGATGGGGCTTTTGCTGGTGGACACCTTCCCTCGGTCCGGTGAAGGTGTAGGACCAATCAATTTGGGGATTGGTCCACCGTGGAGAAGTGTCCTGGTTTTGGGTGGAATTTCAACTCTGAAATTGAGCTCACAGAGAAGAAATGGCAGGGGGATCTCACTGGGGATCAAGTGCTCTGTGTATGGGGAGGAGTCTGGAACAATTTTGGCAGAGTTTCGGCAAGGTTTGTGCAACTCTCTCTTCATGGCCGAGAGGGGGTGGTGCTTAAATAGGCATGGCTGGAGGCTCTCCCAGGGGGGTTTAATGGTTGGGATCAGCCTGCTCCGGTGAGGAGAAGAACAGTTCGCAATGGCCATTTGGAGTGAGGCAACTCAGCAAGGTGGAATTCCAAAATTTGGCTCCTCCCGAGGTCTCGGCCATGGTGTTTTCCGGCGGCTCGGTGGCTGGCCGGCCGTGCACCGGTCACCATCTTGTTCGGGTGGGTCGTGGCTGGGGTTTGGTGCATTCAATCGAGGTTCGACATGTGTAAAGTGGTTGAATCAAAGTAGAAAGGGAAGGGGCTATTTTAGCTTATTTTGGTCAACCCATGCAAATGGGTTGGGTGCACCTCCCCAAGACCTGGTTTTGGGCCGAGGAGGTCAGTGGGTCAATCTCCCATGTGTGGTGGAGTCTCCATCAAGGATTAGGTGGCAAAGCATGATTTAGAGTGTGACATGCTTAAGGTAAAAAAGGCTTAAGAAGGATTAGGAAAGGGGGTCCTCCTTTTTCCATTAATGGCTTGATCACATGTCAAACTTTCCATGGCTTCATGTGGCTTGTCCATGGCTTGCATGGCTTGTCTTTGGCTTAGGGAAAAGTTTAGTCAATTTCATAAAAATGGGTTTTAAGAATTTTGGATATTTTGGTGAAAATTTGTATGAAGCTTGATTTGGAATGGTTTAAATAATGATTTTGAAACTTAGGGGTGATTTTGATTAAATGGATGATGAAAGGAAGTGTCATGTGGGCTTTAGGATGATTTGGGCTCATTGAAATGGTTTTAGATGGGCTTTTAAAATGGTTTAGGAAAGTGGGCTTTTGAATTTTAAAATGGATTTTGGGATGAAATTTTGGTAAAGGCTTGGGCCAAATAATTGTTGAGTTTGGTTTAGGGATGCTTCATGAGTGGTTTGAAACAAATTTGAGGTGATTTGGGTTTGAATTGGGTTGGATATGGGCCTTTTTGGTAAAGTGGCTAAGGTGGGCCAAAATGGGCTACCATGGGCCAAAGTTGGGCTAGAGTTGAAATTGATGTAAAATTAATGTTGGGAAATGTTTATGGGAGTGTTTCAAAGAGGTTTTGGCTTTGGTTAGGTTTTGATTTTGGGATTTGGGCTCATTTGGGCTAGGTTTAGGTTTAGGTCAAAATCGGGCTTTTTGATTTTGGGTTGAATTTGAGTGGGGTTTGGGTCTAAATTTTGGGCAAATCATGTTAGTGTTTTGTTTATGGGGATGTTAAGGAAGGTTTGGAAAAGATTTGGGGTTAATTGGAGTTGAATTGGGTGAGTTTGGGTTAAGTTTGGGTCATGGGTCCAAATTGGGCTTTAAGGCCAAAAGTGAAATCGATCCAAATGTCAATCAAATTAAGCTTGGATTTGGTCTAGATTGGTGTTGGGAATGTTGAATTGAAATTTAGAATTGAATTGGACCAGAATTTAGGTCAATTGGGTAGGTTAGGTTTGACATTGGGTTCACTTTGGGTTAAAATGGGTCAAATTGGGGATTTTGATAAAAGTGGGGTAAATTGACAAAATTGGCCCATGGTGTAGTTGGACAAAATGAAATTGGGAATATTTGGGATTTTCGGGAATTTTCTGGGAATTTTCTGAATTTTTGGATTTTTGGCTAAGAGGGGTATTTTGGGTATTTGGAGGGTATTGGGAGGTTTTCTTGGAATTTTTGGTATCTTTGGGTATGGATGATCAATTTGAGTGATGTGGAAATGTTTGGGATTGATTTTGGAGAGTTTTGGGTAATTTGGAAATTTTTGAGAAATTCGGGTAGTTTCAAAGGCATTTGGTAGGTTAGGCGGGGTGTAGGGTCCCGGGGGTCAAAAATTGAAAATTTGGAAAATTGAAGATTGGGTGGATGTAAGTGGAATACAACCATTTTGGTTGAGCCATGAAGCCATATCAAGCCCACATGAGCCATGAAGGGACTCATTTGAGGCATTCACTATGTTGTTCCTAACCTCTTAGCAAGGGCTTAGGGGTTAAGGACCATCCATGTGAATCACCTACATGAGTCGGGAGGTCAAGTTGGGTAAGGGTGTGTTTTTTTAGGAGGTGTATGGAAGTGTAGTGTGTGTGTAGTGTATGTGTAAGTCGGCCCTCACCGGACCGAGGCCACCTGAGGCGGTCCTAAGGCCAAAGAGTCCTATAGGAACTCATCCTTTAAACTTCCACACTTGATTTCAACCCTCTAGGTGATTAGGGGTCTACAGTCAAGTTTGTGGAGTTTGCAGGGAGTTAAGAAGTGGTTGAGCTTCTAAAGGGGTAGGTTCCATCTCTAGTCCTCTAAGATAGTCAAAGGAAAAGCCTAAGGCTAGATCCTAAGTACTAAAGAGAGAAGAGAAGACCTCATCAAAAATGAGGTCAACATGGTTCAGAGAGGTCTTAAGGTTCAAATGTCTTAACGTTTTAATTAAAACAAATCTTAAAATTGATTAAGCAGGACCGATTAAGATCCCACGGTTCCGTCATCCCGACACCACTATTTTCATCGAATTCACTAAGTCCAGATGAATTTACTAAACTCAACTGAATGAGTTCCACACTTTCATTTAGACCGTAAGAAATCTCATTAGCAACACGTGGATTACATCATCCGAGGGATTCCCGATCATCCAATGAGGCGTTTTAATTTAGTTGTAGTTGTAGTTTTGTTGTTATGTTTGTGATTAAATTTTGAGTTATTTTACCTTTTAAATGTTGTGGCTGTGAATTTTATCTTGTATTGATTTTTAATTTAGTTTTGGGTTTTAGTTTTGTGGCTATCCTAAAAGGTTTCAGTTTTCATGCAGGGTGACTTTCTTGTTTATCATGCAAGAGAAGTAAAGTATACTGTAGGTAAATAAATCGCAATAAAATAAAGGCGTACCTGGTGGGTCTTCTCGTCATTCCCGACTGCACTTAAAACACATGTCAAAGCATTTATATATTTCAAGGAGAGCACCTAGGAAAAGCTAAGGGAAGGTTCTGGTTTTCTACCAAGATCCTAATCCTACTGCTAGTCAATTCCTATGACGTCTAGGTTCTTATGTTTTGTTAAAGATGATCTTCTTCACCAAGGAACAATTAAGTTCAATTGTTCTTCTAAAACATCTCATTATATTGAGAAAGTGCTTAGGACAAATCCTGAACATCTTTTCAATACTTCTGAGATTGTTTCGAGTGCAAATGAATTTCATTGTACATGTGAATTTAATCATCAAAAAATTTAGTTAAATTTTGTTTCCTGCTCAGTGAACTTGGACATTTGATTGTCCGATGAGTGAAGTGACATTTCACTAACGCTTTATTTAAGAGTTATGATAATGAAAGTCTTTAAGGGTAACTTGGTTCATTAAAGATTTTAACCAATCTTAATCGTAGTTTTGAGTAGAAGATTTAAAGTGATTTTGATTTAATTATAAAGTTTTAGTTGGTCCTTTTAAGTGTTTTAAATCATTTTGAGTTGAAAAAGTGTTCAAGCTGTTTAATTCAGTTAAATCTTTATGTTTTAAATGATTTTAATATTTTAGGTTAATTTTAATGTTTTAAAATGATTTAATTTATGATGTTTTTATCATGAACTATTCTAGGTTAATCTTTGATATTTCAAATTATTTAAGTTGAAAGAGCTGTTTCGATTATTTAATTTCATTAAATTTTAATGATTCAAATTTGGTTTAAATTAATCATAGTTCTTTAGGTTAATTTTAATTGGTTTGGTTTTCACTTTTTTTTGTTATTAATTGTTTTGAGATTAATTTTTATGTTTTAAATTTGTTTTAAGTTTGTTTCCAAGTGATTTCAAATTAGTTTTAATGTTTTAGATTTATTTTATTTTGATTATTAAATCATTTAATGTTTTAAGCTTTAACTTAAATTAAAAATTATCTCTTTTTTAATCATTAATTTTGATCATTATTTCTCTATAATTAATTAAAAGTTGAATATCATTGGAGAGATTCATTTAGGGATTTTAAATTAAAGATTGGATATCTTCTTAAATCATATCCCTAATCCTAATAATCCAAATTTTAATTATTCTCCCAAAATTTAAATGATTTAATTAATTAAGGTTCCATTTTTTATTCATTAAAAGTGATTAATGGGTTTCTACCCCTTAATTCCCTAAGTTTCAATCATCCAATAGAAAATTAAGATCAAATATTTTACCCTCCCTTTAGTTAAGCCTAAATATAAATTAAGGTTAAAGCCTTTTAATTACCTTAATGCCCCCTTAAGCTTATTCTTCCCATAATTCATTAAATCAAGCTCAAATGAACTTAAAACTTTATGTCACTTCACTCACATGTCAATTAAGACATTAGAGGAGAAAATGTGATTTTTCCATTTTTAATTTAATTTATATAATTATTTTAATAAAAATAGGGGTTTTCAATGAAAATTCAACAACATGACGAAGGTAAAGTTTCCATCCTTAAGAAAATTATGGGATATTCCCACTGACCAGAGGACCATTTGAACCAACTTTGGTTATTTTTTAAATCATATTTTATTTATTATAATTATTTTGGGTTTTAGGGTATTAATTGATTATGAAATAAAATTAAAATTGAAAAATAGATTTTATATTTTTATTAAGTCCCTCTGAACTCAAGGAAATCAAAGAAATAAGTTTTATATTTTTTTGATTTTTTTTTATTTATTAGAATTATTTTAGTTGGAAGGTTTGAAAATTCATTTTTTAACATTAAAAAAAATACATTAAGCTTTTAAAATTCAATATCTTAACCTAGAGACTTAAGAAAAATATTTAGTTGGTTCCTAAGTGATTAATGAACAAAATATGACATTTTTGTGATTTTTAATATTTTTGTGATTTTTTTTAATTTTTTAATTATTAAAATATTAACAATAGGGTTAAAAATGAATTTTTTTAGAAAAATCCAAATTTAATTTTCATAGACTCCCCTGACATTAGAGAGCCCACAAAACAAGTTTGGTGAATTTTTAAAGTGTATTTTGGGTTTTATGAATTTTTTTAATTTTTAAAATAGCTATGTCACTTAATTAATTCATTTAGTGGGTTAAATTAATTCCAATTGACTTGAAATTTTTATGTGAGGTTTTCTGTATCCTAAGTGATAATGGAGAATTGTTTCAAGCGATTTTGATGTGTGGTTATCCCTAATTAATTAAAATTCAATTTTAAGGGTTTTGGCTAATTAGGGTTATTCTTAATGAGTTAAATCAAACCATAATTTTCCTAGGGTCCTTTAGTTATAAGATACCTCCCCTAATTTTTCTAGAATTTTCTAAGAAATATGCTAATTATTAGAATTAAAAAACCAAAATTGACATATAAACTTGAAAAGTAGATAACTTACCATAGAGATGGCCTCTGGCCTTGGAAATTCAGGGAATGTTGCCAAGAACAGAGGCTACGAAAGCCTTATGGTCTTATGCCATGGTGAATTATGTATGCAAATGGAGAATTAAAACATCACAGAGAGTATTTAAATCATTAAAAATCATAGACTCAACAAATTAACTTAATTCTTTTCCACATTATTCTTCTATGTTCACTAAGCAAGAGGGTATTTTTCTTTTATTTTTATGAGTTTTCTACGCAAAGATATGATTTTTTGAAGTTTCTGGTATTTAAATAAAGCCAAAATATTATATTTTTCTCTTTAAACACGACGGCACCGTGTCATCCTCAACAGATCCAAACTTTCCACGCGGCGCGCCTCCATTCGACGCCGCCTTCCACCTCAGCGCCACGTGATTCCGCGGTCTCGTCCCGTGCCCTGATCCGACACAATCTGGATCGTCCATTCGATACACGCGCGGTTCGATGGTATCCATTCATCGTCCCAACTGGTGTGAGCCGAGAACCGTCCACCTTCTAGCTCTAAGATCTCACTCATTTCTCAACCAAATCGCACGGGGTTTCATCCTACATGCTCGTCTAGACAAGAGCTACACATACATACGGCTAACATGCATTAAAATCGACTCAAAGTAAATGACGAATTGCCGGAAGCTCGGGTTAAAGAGAAGTCTCCATACTTTGGTTCAAGAGGTGATGCCTCGATTGAATGTGCTATGCACGTTTGTTGGAGCTGGAGGAGCCTAAAGATGAAGCCTCTGGTCCTAGTGAATTGTCTAGGTGTGACTTCGTCCAAGCCCGATTTCAAACCTTGGCTGATAGAAAGAATGGCTGGCCTGATGAGGGGGTTTTCAGTGGGGAATTTCTTCTCTACCTCTGTTGAAGGTGTGGGAGAAGTTAATTTGATTTCTGTGGAGGTTCACGGGTTGTCCCGTTTTGGGGTGGATTTTGAATCGAGAAATTGAGCTCGTTAATGGAGATTAGGGCGTGGAAGCAGTGGGGATCGAATTCTCTCGTGCCGTGTGAAGAGTTTGGAGTGAATTGGGCGAGTTTCATTAAGGTTGGTTTCAGACACCCTCTATGGTCGCGAGGGAGGTGAGTTTAAATAGCCATGGCCATGGCCGATTTCGTGGAGGTTTGGAGGCTGGGATTTGCTGCCTAGGGGAGGGGAAGAACAGCCATAATGGCCATTTGGGCTGGGACAACTTAGCAAGGTGAATTTGAATTTTTGAATTCAAATGAGGCTCTCAGCCTAGTGTTTTCTGGTGGCCCAGCTGGTGGTCCGGCCAGGGTCAGGTCACCCTCATGGTCAGTGAAATCAGGGCTTGAGGTTTGTGAGCTCAATTGGCCATTGCCATGTGTAAAGGAGTTGATTTAAATGGCATGGGGGGAAGGGTTCATTTTGGGTTAGGGAATGCTTAATCAGAGGTAGAGAATCAAGAAATGGAATGGGGCATGGGGCATGGGTTAGGGGAAACATGGGAATGCTTAATCACTTTAAGAGAATCAAGAAAGAGGCTCCTCCTCTTGCCCAAGATGGTATGGTGACATGGACACAACTCACATGGCTTGCATGTGGCTTAAGAATGGCTTCATGGCTTGCCTATGGCTTGCCCATGGATTGACTCACTTACATGGAAATGGATTTTGGCTTTTTTGATGAATTTAGGGGAAGTTTTCATGAGGCATGGTTTGGAATTATTTGATCATGAGATTAAAACTTAGGGAGTGATTTTGATTAAAGGGATGACAAATGAAAATGTCATGTGGGCTTTAGGATAGATTTTGGGCTTTTGTAATTGTTTTGGATGGGCTTTTAAATGTTTTAGGAAAGTGGGCTTTTATGTTTTAAAATAAATTTGTGGATGAAAATTTTGATTCATGGTTGAGCCAAATAAATATTGCAATTGGTTTAGGAATGTGCCATGAGTGATTTGGAACAAGTTTGAGGTAATTTGGAGTTGAATTGGGTTTAATTTGGGTCAATTAGTAATAGGACCAAAGTGGGTCAAATTGGGATAACTTGGGCTAAGGTTTGGCTAATGTTGGGTTTGATGTAAAATTAATGCTGTAAAAGGTTTATGAGAGTGTTACAAAGAGTTTTCAATTTTGGTTGGATCTTAATTTTGGGATTTGGGCTTGTTTGGGTTCATGATTGGTTTAGGCCAATTTGGGGAATTTTGGTTTGGGTTACATTTGGGTGGAGTTTGGGTCCAAATATAGGGTAAATTAAGTTAGATTTTTGTTTGTGGGGATGTTAGGAAAATTTCAAAACAAATTTGGGGAAAATTGGGTGACATTTGGGTTGAATTTGGGATGGATTGGGTTGGTTGGTCACTTTGGGCCTTAAGGGCTAATTTGAGGCCTTTAATCAAATTGGGTTAAATTGAAAAAAATGGGGTATGTGGCAGTTGAAAAAAATGAAATTGGGAATATTTAGAATTTTCTGGAATTTTTTGGGAATTTTTGGAATTTTTAGATTTTTGGGTCAAAAAAGGTATTTTGGGTATTTGGAGGGTATTGGGGGGTATTTTTGGAAATTTTGGTACATTTGGCCATGGATGACCAATTTGAGTGGTGGGAAATGTTTAGGATTGATTTTGAGAAGTTTTGGGTAATTCAAGCAATTTTGGAAGTTTTGGGCAATTTCAAGGGTATTTGGTAGGTTTGGTGGGTTTTAGGATCCCCGGGTCAAAAAATTGAAATTTGGGAGAAATGAAGATTGATTAGGTGCAAGTAAAGTGAAACCATTTTGATTGAGCCATGGAGCCATGTTAAGCTCACAGGAGCCATGAGAGGACTCATTTTAGGCATTCAATATGTTGTTCCTAACCTTTTTAGCCAGGGGCTTAGTGGCTGAGGCCCATCCATATGAGTTACCTACATGAGTCAGGGAGTTAAGTTGGGTAAGAGTGGTTTTAGGATTTGGAATGTGTGTGAGAGTGTGGTGTGTGCAAGCAGAACCTCACCAGGACTAGACCACCCAGGGTAATCCTAAGGCCAAAGAGCCTTATAGGAAACTCATCCTTTAAACCTTCATATATTAGTTTTAACCCTCCAGGTGGCCTGGGGGTTTACAATCAAACATGTGGGAGTTTGAAGGGAGTTAAGAAGTGTTTGAATTTCTAAGTGGTGGGTTCCATATCAAGTCTTCTAGGATAGTCAAGGAGAAGTCCTATGGCTAGATCCTAAGTACTAAGGAGAGAAAAGAAAGAACCTCATCAAAAATGAGGTCAACAGACCGTCGCAGCGGTAGACAAGGGCAAGCAACCATTGCAAATACGAATGGAACGACCTCAGCAGAACTATCAACAACCTCTGCTGAGTTATCAACTGCCTCAGCAGAACTATTAAAAACCTCCGCCGAGTTATCAACTGCCTCAGCAGAACTATTAGCAGTCACAACAATACAACCAGCACCGGTTCAGCAATAGCGCAGTCTGACAGAACTTCTGAAAAAGGAGTACCCTTTCAAGAATGAAGCAGTTGGCAAGATGTTTCACAGTCTGATTAAGAAAGATGGATTCCAATTGTCAGAGCCCAAGAAACCAGAGGATGTGGACAAGAAGGACCGCCTATTATACTGTCCTTATCACCGGATAATCGGACACAAGATCGAGGACTGCTTCATTTTCAAGAACTAGCTTTAGAACAATCTTTGACAAGGGAACATAACAATCCCGAAAGAATACATGAAGGAGCCCCAGAGAGGAGGTTTCGTTAATGTTATTTCGACTGATCCTATTGTTCTGATAGACTTGTACACAACCAACGATGGATGGAGTACTGTTTGGACGAAGTCTTCGAAGAAAAATTTGGATCACATCTAAACCGCTTCGGTGAGCGCTTCAATTCAAAGTTAGAAACCTTTCGAGCCGGCACTATCAATTGCAATCGAAGAACCACCCCAGAAGGAGGAGAAGATCGCAGAAGAAGAGAAGACTGAGGCTCCGAAGAGTAGAGTAGGAGCAGCTTTTCCTAGGATGGTTCTTTCTGATTTGGGGGAGAAATCCGTCAAACCTCTGACTCTGTATGATTATTTGCTCGCCCCGGCGGGATATTATAATGATAAGAGTTATGGTGTTGGTTACGTTTTGACTGTTTCTAACGATTACGTAATTGACGACAACCAACCTAATCCGAATATCGAGTTCGAAAAGAATAACGATTCTCAAATCATACAAAACCTCGACAGTAACGATAAAGAAGAGGATGTCAGCGAATGCGATTGCGATGGTCTGGAAGATGACGAACCTGTCTGTGAATTCCAAGGATCTCCTATAGCGATTGAGCTAGAGTTCTCAGGTCCCGAAGTGACTCCAGAAGAATCTGCTACTCTGATTCAGAAAAAGGAAGCGCCAGCTAATCCAGAATCAAACTCAGAGGAAGAGATAACAGAGGTTAACTTAAGAAGCGGAAAAGTCCAACCCCCGAGAGTGAGTCCGAAAGAAAAAGGAAAGCAGGTGGTTCTTCAAGAAGAGCCAACCCCAGCAGAAGAATTACCCGTTCGGGAAGAAGTTGAAAGACCAGACAATAAAGTGGAGTATAATGTGCTAGCCCACCTTCGGAAGTTGCCCGCAAAACTGAGCATCTACGATGCTTTAATCATTTCAAAGGAGATGAGAGAAACTCTGATCAAGGCCTTACTTGATCCAGAGATTTTCTTAGCTCAAATGACCGGTAACTCCTTAGACGAGGTTTGCTCATTAAGAGAACAGTTTGGTGTTACTTTCACAGACAGTGACTTGCTACTTGAAATAGCTGATCACAACCGACCCTTGTACATTTCAGTCGCCATCGGAAAGTTTACGCTCTCTAGTGTGTTAGTTGATCCGGGAGCATCAATCAACATAATGAACCTTCGGACGTTAGCCTACTTGGAAATTGATGCCCGCAAGCTTCAAGCAGACAAAATGTTACTAAGAGGCTTCAACCAGAATAAAGAAAGAGCTCTTGGATCAATCACACTGTCAATAAGGATCGGTGACTTAGCAAGGAAAACCAGAAAATTCTACATAATTGACTCTAAAACATCATTCAACGCTCTACTGGGCCGACTGTGGATCCATGAAAACCGGATGGTACCATAATCTCTACACCGTTGTATAAAGTATCATGAAGAAGGACAAGAACAGCGCATCAAAGGTGACTTACAACAGTTTTTCATGCACGAAATTGGAATACATGAATATGCTGCCTACTACGCACCTCCGAAGAAGACAATTTTCTCTAGAAATGCCATGCCGAATAAAGTAAAAGAAACTCAAGATGACTAAGAACCTGAAATTCTAGTTCAACAATTACTCACCACTCCCTTACGGCGAGATGGTGAAGGTTTCTCCAGAGCTCGCATCCGAGGTCGAGGTAGGGGACGAGGTCGAGGTAGAAATGGTGAAATAGTTGAACAAAAGAATCCGTTTATTAAAGTTGATTAGGAAAACAGTTCCGAAGAAGAAGAAAAAGAGACTAATAGTGAAGCAGCAATAATAAGTCAGAAGAAGCCTCAATTTAAGATCTCATTAGAAGATGATTAAAAGAACGAAGATAAAAAAGCGATGTACGACAAGATTAACCACTATGTATAGATTATGACCCTATCCCTGATTTACTCTAGTAAGGTTGAGGGTATGGTAGTTAAGGAAGTACATGGTGTCGGTACTAAGCCAATCAAATTCTACCGTGGTGCTTCTTCTTCCAAAACTGAAAATGATGTAAAATTTGAAGATGTTGCTTCATCCGAATTAATGGAATTGCCTTTTGAGTGGTATTCTCCATGTGTTCAAAATTTAATTCAACGTGGTGTCTTACCTAAGTAGTGGTCAAAAGATCAATCGCACCGCTTTGAAAAGTTATGGGGTAATGCCAGAAGGCCTCCCAAGTCAAAACATGGTCTTGGATTCGGCACGGTAGGGCTAGCTGATAATTCAGAATTTTGCTTGGTTGCCACTTGTGAGTCTAATGAAGACTGCCTAGAAGCTTCAGATGATCTTAAGGACTTGCCAATCGGAGATGCTCCGCCAGAATTTGAAGAAGAGATTAAAACTACAATAGACGAGTTAATGGAAGTTAACTTAGGTACTAGTGAAGAGCTAGGCCGACCTTTGTTAGCTCCTTACTCAACAAAGAAGACTCCAAAAACATGATCAAGCTATTAATGGAATTCAAGGACTATTTTTCTTGGAGTTACGATGAAATGTCGGGATTAACTCCAGAAGTTGCAGTACACAGACTAAGAGTGGATCACACTGCCGTTCCAGTCAGACAAGCACCGAGAAGAATGTGTCTAGAAATCGAACAACAAGTAAAGCTGAAGTTAAGAAACTAATCGACACTAAATTTGTCTATAAAGAATAATACCCGACTTGGTTAGCCAACGTGGTACCAAATAGAGAGAAGAATGGTCAGATCAGAATCTGTGTGGATTTCAGAGATTTGAACAAAGCATTCCCGAAGGACGAGTTCCCGCTACCAATTCCAGAATTAATGATCGACATCGCGTCGACAAATGAAGTCTTCTCTTTCATGGATGGATCATCAGGATACAACCAGATAAAGATGGTACCGGAAGACGAAAAGCTTACAACCTTCAGAACGACAATCGGAGTATACTGCTACACAGTGATGCATTTCAGATTGAAGAATGGAGGTGCAACCTACTAAAGAGCAATGACAAGGATTTTTTATGATCTCATTCACAACCAAGTTGAGTGCTACGTGGATGATGTGGTCATCAAAAGCAAACTGAAGGAAGATCATCTGTATGATTTGAGAATTGTTTTCGAGCGATTAAGTCATTTTAACCTTAAGATGAATCCCCTAAAATGTACCTTCAGCGTCACCTCTAGGAAATTCTTAGGATTTTTTGTCCGACATCGCAGAATTGAAATCGATCCAGAGAAGATTAAAGCTAGCTTAGAAATGCCGCCTCCCAAAACCTTAAAACAACTACGATTATTTCAAGGGAAGTTGACATATCTTTGACGCTTTATTTTGAATTTGTCTGGAAGGTGTCAGCCTTTTTCTGCTTAGTTAAGTAGGATGCCAAGTTTACTTGGGACTCCAAATGTCAACATGTCTTCGATGACATCAAACGATATCTAATGAAACCTCCTGTCTTAGCAGCCCCGATCTTGGGTAGACCATTGATACTTTATACCACGGCTTTAGACGACTCCCTCGGAGCCCTACTAGCCCAAGTCAATGACGAAGGTAAGGAAAATGCTCTCTACTACTTAAGTTGTCGCCTAATTCCGACGGAGGTAAAGTATTATACTATTGAGAAACATTGTTTGGCCCTGGTCCTTGCAGCCCAAAAGCTCAGACACTACATGTTTTCTTATAAGGTCAACCTTATTTCGAAAGTTAATCCATTACAATATTTGATGACTAGACCGAAGCTTTCCAGCAGACTTGCTAGGTGGTCGATGATACTATTGCAATTCAATATAACTTTCGTTCCTCTTCGTGTTGTAAAGGGCAAGTCCTAGCAGAATTTCTCGCAGTACACCCTTTACCGGCAGAATCGTCTCTCAATGACGACTTGCCAGACGAGCAGATAATGAGCTTAGAAGATCCCGATGATTGACATTGGGAATTGTACTTCGACAGAGCATCATCAGCACTACGAGACAAAGAATTGCAAATGATAATGCCCGGTAAGGCATGAATCAGACTAATATTTATAACACCAGAGCGGGGAATGTTAAGGTACTCCAACCATTTGACAGATCCGTGTACAAATAATGAAGCAGAATATAAAGCCCTTATAACCAGACTGGAATTGACCATTCAGATGGGTATAACAGATATCAATATCTACGGTGATTCGCAGTTGATTATACAACATGTCGCAGGACAGTACAAGATTCTAAAACCAAGACTCGAGCAGTATTTTCAGTATACAATGAAGTTGCTAGAGCAGATTCCGAATGTGACAATATACAAGATTCCCAGAAAAGAGAATACCCTTATAGACGCTTTTTGGCCCGACTTGAAAAAGAGTTTGCATGTATACAGGAAGAGTCAGTTGCAGTAACAGTGCAGGGACGACAGGTCCTATCGCAGATTGTCATAGACACTTTGCGCAGACTGGGAAATGAAGAGACAGTTGCCGCAGTGGCGGAAACTATAGAAGATTGGCGGCAGCCATTAATAGACTACCTGCAAATAGGAAACCTACAGGATGATAAGTCATTAGCCCATCAAATTAAGAAAAGAACTCTGTCATACGCATTAATAAACAATACATTATACAGAAGGTCTTTCGACCAGATGTGGCTAAGGCTCCTGAGTGGGTCCAATGCTCGTGAAATTATTAAAGAACTGCACTCAGGACTTTGTGGCGCTCACCAGTCAGGTGACCCAATGCTATATATATGCGTACTAAAAATTCAATCCCCGGCAACGGCGCCAAAACCTTGACCCGCAATCCGCTGATGACAAATATAATAATTAATGCTTTCAAATATATGTAATAAATAATAATAGCAACTTGTGTATACAAATATAATTTTATTAAAAATATTTTACACACTAGGGGTACTACGCATGTATACGTATCGTATCAAGTAATATAGGGCTTTGAAACAAAAACCACAGTATCGATCTCACGAGGAGTGAGTTATGGATTTTTAAATATTTTAATTTTATTTTTATGTATTTCTTTTATAGTTTATAAATTTGATATTTTTAATTTACTAGATGCAATAATAAAGCAGTAATGAAAGATGCAATAATAAAGCAGTAATGAAATGATAGCAATAAGAACACAACTTTCTTCCTTTCAATTAATCCAAAATTTTCTAAGATAATGATAATATTCGTAGAGAATATAAATTTATGATATTGTGCCAAATAGAAGCATTCATATTCTTTACCCTTTGATCCAGGTGTAACGAACATCAGGCAGCTTATACGATCAAGTCCGGATGTATTGTTAGTAGAATGGGTTAATCTATGCTCACTCTACTAGATGTCCAAGGGTGGCTATGGTCGGCCTTACTAGTTACCATTTCCTTCTCTATAAACCAAATCACAAGAATTTAGTCTGTCACTCTAAAAACTTATTAATTCTACGCCCATTATATAATTTCTTCCTATTTATTTGCACTTCACCTTGAATAACCCGCACAAGACCTTCAACTACCCAAGGATTCATGTGATATCTACTAGTTAAGAATTCATCTCCTTCTAGGTATCAAAACTCTTCAACCGATTTTAACAATACAAGTGATCAGTTTGTAAAGTAAATGAAGATCCGGTATTAATATCATCACAATGTTTTAAAATATAAATAGTTTTTAATTTTCCATCGAATTTTATATTATCTTATTTATCTTTTCATAATTGAAAGGAGAAAGTAAACTAACTACTCGTAACACATTGAATTTAAACAACAAAACATGATAATAAAACTTTGAATAAAATTACAAATACTTATCTCAAGTGTTTCTCCTACTGAACCTCTGAATTCTTCTAACTCCAAAGCAAATAAACTTCAAAAGCACCAACTCTTTAAACTCTCAATACAAACTCTAAATAAACTCACTAATTAATAAAAGTGGCCCTAAAGTATTTCTCTAATTCTCCCTCTAGATGGGGCTCTAGATAGGGGAATGTATGGGGGGCATATGTGGACGTATGTGGGCATATGTGGGCGTATGTGGGCATTTTTCTCTGAAGGAGTACCCTCCTATTTATAGGCTTCAAGGGTTGCCTTGAGGCACCTCTTCAAAATGTGTCCACATTCAATGAATCTTCTAGAAGGTGTGTCTGGCACCTAGGCGCCGGAATCTGGCGCCTAAGCGCAGGACTCTGCGTCCAGTTCTTCGCACCTCTTCACTTTGGATCGCACCTCTTTGTGATTAAAACCTTTTCCAAGCGTCCAAATACATTGTATCACATGTCCTATAAACCAGGAACAACTGCCAGTCTTCTAGAAGGTCCAATAACCGCTAACACCGTCAAAATAACCGTCCAAAAGTCGTCAAAAATCTTGACAGATCCCGTATCGACCTGGCGCTTAGGCGCCGGATTCTGGCGCCTTGGCGCCGGATTCTGGCGCCTAGGCGCCAGACCAATAATTTTGACAATTTTGCATTTGGCTCCATTTTTGCTCCTTTTTGCTCCTTTTTAACTTTTTTTTTCTTCTTGAACATTTTTCCATCACCAATATCCAAAACACAAAAATATCTTTCATTAAAGCAAAATATGCTTAAAATTTTGATAAAAATCAAGGCATAAAAATGGGTATTTTTTCATGGATCATCATGTCCGGAGATGAAAATGAAAATTAAGAGACTAGGGTACTACTAGCCCTCAATGTGACCGACTGCATGAAAGTTGCCTAAAGTTGTCACCAGTGCCAAGTGCATGAAGTGGTTCTACATCAACCTCCAATGTGCTACATCTGACAATCGCATCATGGCCATTTGAGTGTTGGGGCACAGATATCGTGGGTATGATAGAACTGCCCTCTTCAAGAGGACATCGCTTCATCCTTGCAGCGACATATTACTTTTCGAAATGGGCAGAAGAAGTACCGCTCAGGGAAGCGAAAGCACATCACGTGTTACAATTCTTCAAGAATCAAGTCGTCTATCATTTTAGGGTACCGCGCAAAATTATCTTAGATAACGGGTCCGCTTTCAAGAGCATAAAGATCAACAATTTGTCAGAAGACACGGGATAGATTGGCGCTATTCGACGATCTACTACCCAAGAGCAAACTGCTTGGCCGAGGCTTTTAATAAAACTCTTGTCCAAATCCTAAAGAAAAATTTTAACGACAACAAGAGAAATTGGCAAGAGAAGTTATTAGAAGCCTTATGGGCCTACAAAATAACTTTCAGAACGCCTACTTAGTCTACACCTTATGCTCTAGTGTACGGCTCTGAAGCCGTCTTACCCTTGGAGGTTCAGCTTTCGTCACTCAGAATTGTAGTCGCAAATAAGATCACTACAGAAGAGAACGCCAGATTAAGACTGGAAGAATTGGAAAGCTTGGAAGGAAAACGACTTTCAACGCAGTAGAATCTCAAACTGTATCAAGCCAAGATGATTCAGGCCCACGACAAGCTGGTCCAGACAAGAACTTTCAGAGTTGGTGATTCAGTTCTCGTTTTCAAAAGACCTATTCTTGCACACCGCAAGATAGGAGGTAAATTTGAACCAACTTGGAAGGGACTGTTTGTAGTAGAAAAAGTTTACTCAGGAGGCTCTTACCAACTCATGGATTGCCGTGGAGAGCGACCAATGCTTCCCATCAACGGATGATATCTAAAGAAGTATTACGTGACGTGATGTTTCGAGGAGCAGACCTTTTGCTCGTAGAAGCACCGGTGTGATAATTGTGTGCAACTGGGTCCGAACCCAAAATAATAATAATAACAAGAAATTTTAAAACCAAAGTCCAAAAGAAATTTTCTAAAATAAAATAAAAATCAAAACTTGTTCCAATTTCAAAAATCCAAATCAAATCTTTCCCTATCCTAATAAACTTACAAAATAAAATAAATTACAATGAATTTAAAATTCTTATTGTTCTCGTTCTCCTTTTGTTTGGCCCCTGATCCCTTCCTTGTTTTCGCAGGAAGAAGTCGAGCGGGAGGCTGATCATTTCTTTTAAAGATGGCATAAGTCTTGCACTTAACGAAGAAGAGCTGAAAGTTGGTGCTGTAATCGAGGTTAACTTAGACTTTGCGCAGCTGAAGCTAGAATATGAAGAGACTGCTTGGACTACTGTAGACCTCAGAGTGTCCCATGGAAAGACAGTGATGAAACTCAGCGAGAAAGTTCAGCATACTGCAAGACAGAAAGGGAAGATCAACACGATCGACGACCATAAAATGAAATCAGTGATAACTGCCGCAGGAGGGAAGCTTGTCAGTGCCGTCCCTACCGAAATCCATGGGGAGAGGAGACCCATTTGACCCCAACTCAAAGAAGAACCAAGAACCGCTGTATCAACAAAATGCTGACTAAATTGACAGAAGAACATAACAAAGAAGAAATTCTGACGACCGCAGCTGTTGTCCCAAGGAGGCCAGTCCTCAGGAGCACCATAGCAGAGATTGTTCCAGAGGAGGTTACTACAGAGCCTGCACTTGAGACAGTGATGATTCCAGGAGAGCATGCTGGTGTGAGATTAGGATTGAGAGAGTTCTTGATTCTTTAGTTTCAGAGATTTACCTGATACTCCCCAGCGGGAACCTTCTCTTTCTCTGTTCTGTTCCAAGTATGTGGAATAGGACTGTCTGTGTTGGTTCGTTGATCTCTTCGGTCAACACCAATACGCACGTTGTGCTTGTCAGCGCACCACACCTATTGGGGGTCCATTTGTTGACCACATTTTTGGTGAGGCCTTTTCTTTTCTCTTAGTGCTTAGGATCTAGCCATAGGAATTTTCCTTGACTATCCTAGAGGACTAGAATTGAGACCCACCCTTTTGCAATTCAGCTATTTCCTGACTCCTCTTGGGTCCCCACTTGAATGGTTGCAAACCTCTAAGTCACCTTGGAAGGTTAAAACCACCATATGTGCAACCAATAGTGAGTTTCTATAAGATTGTTTGGACTTAGGGTGACCTTGGGTGGCTTGGGCTTCTCTTGCACACACACACACACCCCTAAGCCACTTAACCTAAACCTTAAACCCTTGTCTTCTACCCTTTATGAAACTCACATGGTTGAACCCAAGCCACTAGTATTTGATTAAGATGGCTAGGGACAATATGTGAAGGATCATAAAGTGGTTATCATTTGGCTAGACTTGGTCCCAAAGTGGTTGATTGAAGTTTGTTTCTCTAAGTTTCTTGCGTTCAGAGATATTTACGAAAAATATAAAACTTAATTTTTAACTTTAATTTTATTTTATAATTAATTAATACCTTAAAACTTAAAATAATTATAATAAATAAAATAAAATTAAAAAAATCACCAACATTGGTCCAAGTGGTCCTCTAGTTAGTAGGAACATCCCATAACTTTCCTAAGGACCGAAACTTTACTTTGATCATGTTGTTGAATTTTCATTGAAAGTCCTTATTTTCCACAAAAATAATTATATAAATTAAATTAAAAATAGAAAAATCACATTTTCTCCTCCAATGTCTTAATTGACATATGGGTGAAGTGACATAAAAATTTCAAGTTCATTTGAGCTCAATTTAGTGAGTCATGAAGTGAATAAGCTTAAGAGGGCATAAAGGTAATTAAGGATTTTAACCCTAATTAATATTTTAGGCCTAATCAAATGGAGGGATGAACTTTGATCCTAAATTTTCTCTTGAAAGATTGAAACTTAGGGAATTAAGAGGTAGAAACCCATTTAACCATCTACAACATCAAAAATGAAACTTTAATTAATTAAATCATTTAAGTTTTGGAAGAATAATTAAAATTTGGATTATTAAGGTTAGGGAGAAGATATCAATTCTTTAATTTAAAATTCCTAAATGGATTAATTCAATAATATTCAACTCTTAATTAATTCTAAAAATGATAGTTGAAATTAATAATTAAAAGGAAACAATCCTTAATTAAATTAAAAGTTTAAAACATTAAATGATTTAATAATTAAATTAAAGTAAACTTAAAACATTAAAACTAAGTTGAAATCCCTTGAAATTCAATCTAGAACAAATTTGAAATGTTAAAATTTATCTCAAAACAATTTACAATTAAGATGTAATAATCAAATCAATCTAAAATATTTAAAATAAACTTGAATCATCAAAATTTAAAGGAATTAAATAATTTAAACACCTCCTAAGCAATTTTAAAGCATTTAAAAACCAACCTGGAACCTTACAATTAAATTGTTTTTTTTTTTAAATCATCAACCTAACTTTAATGAATAAATTCCTCAATAAACTAATTTTCCCTTGAAGGCTCTTACATTTATAGCCTTTAAGTGGAGTATCAAGTGAAATGTCACTTTACTCATCAGATTATTAAACATCAAAGTTCACCGGGCAAGAAACAAAATTCAACTAAATTCTTGGTTGATCAATTCACATGTACAATGAAATTCATTTGGACTCGAAATAAACCCAGAAACATTGAAAATATGTTCAGGACTCATCCTAAGCACTTTCTCAATATGATGGGATGTTTTAGAAGAACAATTGAACTTAATTGTTCTTTGGTGAAGAAAATCTTCCACAAAACACACCTCTAGGATTTGACTAGTGATAGGACTATGATCTGGTAGACAACTAGAATCTCCCCCTAGATTTGCCTAGGTGTTTTCCTTTGAATATTTAAAATGCCTTAACATGTGTTTTAAGTGCAGCCGGGAATGACGAGAAGACCCATCAGGTACGCTTTTTATTTTTATTGTTATTTACTTACCTGTGTTGCACTTTATTTCTCTTTCTTGTGAACCTGCATGTTAAACAACAATGTCACCCTGTATGAAAACTGAAACCTTTAGGATAGCCACAAAACTGAAACCCATAACTAAATTAAAAGTCACAACAAGATAAAATTTAACGCTACAACATTCAAAATATAAGACAACTCAAAATTTAACCACAAACAGAACAACAAAACTACAATTACAACTAAATTAAAACGTCTCATTGGATGATCCGGAATCACTCGGATAATGTAACCCACGTGTTGCTAACGAGATTTCCCACTGTCTAAATGGAAGTGTGGAACTCATTCAGTTGAGATTAATAAATTCATTTGGACTAAGTAAATCCGATGACAATAGCGGTGCTGGGATGACAGAACCGTGAGATCTTAATCTGTTCTGCTTAATCAACTTTAAGATTTATTTTAATTAAAACATTAATCCATCTCAATCTTTCAACCTTTCTAAACCAGAAGACTTCTCTTATCTCTTGATTGCCACTTTCAAAAACCAAACCTCTGCAACAACAAGGAGCTTGGAGCATAGTGGGCAGCACGACCATCTTCATCAGCAAAACTTGAGTCTACATCAGCTAAACATTTCCTAGAATTAAATAACCAATCCATTGGATTTCGAGGTAGTTTTCCTAGTGCAACATAAATCCTCAACCTTTTCGTTAGGCATTTGAATAATCATATTATGCAAATTAAGCCCTAACCGGTCTTAGGACTCCGAGGTAGTTATTTGATATGACATAAACCCTCACATCTTCCAGGCCATTTGTATGATCATATCATACACATATAAGCCCTACTTAATTAAAATTGGTAGGATTGAAACATTAAATAATTTTCTCTAAATTGAAGCCAAACCATAGGATAGTTTGGGAAGTTGCCAAGATTTCTCTTGGATCCTCGACTTCTCCTACCTTTCTTCTATTGGATTCCCAAAATAAAATGTTCCAAATTTGTTCTATTCCCTATTGAAATTTCCAAAATCAAATCCTTTGAAAACCTTAAACTTTGAAATTCTTGAAGGCGAAACTACTAATTCTTATCGAGAGTTTTCCTAAGTAACTTCATTTATTTAGGATGTAATTAACTATAAGGGCTTGCCTTTATAGGGAATTTGAGAACCCAGCTTAAAATAAACCCTATTTAATTCTATTGTATTAAATAGGGGAAATTGTTGGCAAATAAAAATGGTTCGCAGACCAAAGAAATGTCACAAATCTTCTAGTTTATTTAATCGAGCCCATTATCAAACAGTGTGTCTAATCCTCAGAATAAATACACAGTTTGTGATGCGGCACTCGTTTATATAAATTATTTCGGATGTGAGATCGGTTTGATTTCATATCTCATAAATTTTCAAAACTTAATATTAATTTCAAAAATCAAATGTTACTTTTCAAACTATATATCTATATAAACTAAACTTACAACCTAAAAAATACGCTGACAGCTTCTGGCGATTCTGCTGGGGATAAATTCTTCTCTCCATTTGGATTTGATGGTTTTGCTACCATAAATCGGTAGTAAGTGCATGCCCCTAGTGGATCAAACTATCATTCTTCCGTTGACGTATCTTGTTCATTCTGTCTTGAACAGGTATGATCAACTCTTTTTGGATTTTGGAGCCACTGTTTAGATACCCCTAAATAGAGAGGTCTGAAATCCTCCTTTTTTACCTCCCGAGGCTAGGTGAGACCCCCAATAGTTGTGGTTTACGACCAATCTACTGAATCGAGATTCTTACGGGGTTCTACCTTTCCTAAATTCAGGATAAGGGTCCCGGGGCTTCCTACTCTTAATCAAATCATTATCAACTTTCTATTTCCCAAATTTCTCTATTAACTACGAACGAAATAAAACCACAAAATCTGAAAAGCTTTATGAAATAAAACAAAATCAAAATGGAATTAATGAAACTTTGTCCGAACATTGCCTTGAATTTTCTTTGTTTCGTCCAAAAGATTGTTGCGACGATAAGGGAAGTATAGGGTAGCTCAGACGTTCTGAGTCTTTTCTACACCGAAGCTGATCTTTTCCTTCGCTACCGGAACTGACTTGTCATCCGTTTTGGACAAGGGTTTGACCAGACAAACATTAAGTTCGGGGACGTCATTGTCGCCTTACTGAGGTCCAAGACACCTGAATCTGTGGAACCCATAACTGAGTTCAGCCTGAAGTCGACTCAGCAGTTTCCTCCCCTGAAAAGAGTCTCAACTGAAGGGAACACCGTTAACTGTAAGAGATTGGCTGTCAAAGCGGATAAGACTACCTCCCGAACTGTTGTCGCTACCCCCGCCGGTCTAGTCATCACTCTACCTACCCCTGCTAAATGGAAAGGGAAGGAAATCCAGACGAGTGATGAGCCTGTTACCGTGGAGGGTATGACTTTTATTGCGATACCACCAGTCTTCGAGATAGGGTCCAGCTCGAGGAAGGCACCCTTGACTAAGTCTCAGAGAAGGAATAAGAACAGAAGAACGGCTAAAGCCAAAGCCACTGAGATTCCCATTCCTGAGGAGATTCCAGAAGAAGAAGAACTACCATAACTTTCACCCCTGTTGGAAGGAAACAAATTTTACCCGCTTTCTGGCGCTCCTGAGGAAGAAAGTGCTCAGAGGATCGTTGTCGCGTTACCCCGGCCGGCATATTACGATGAGCATAAAGGACGAAAAGCAAGAAGTACACGTTTCACTCGATTACGGACGCTAATTGAGAAATTAGTAAAGAAAGATAATTGCTCTGTGCCTGAGATCCTGAGAAGGATGGGGAGAATACCTGTCAAGGCACGTCTATGAGCGAGGGTACTTCCCCCTACTGTTCAAAGGGAAATTCGGTTGAAAAAAGGGAAATTGAGTAGCAGAAGGTTACTCGCCATGGTATCTGACACGCATCTTAGGAAGCACACCACCTTCCAACCTACCGCTGATGAACCATCTGGTTCTAGGCACCCAATTGCAAAGAGGATGGTGTGGCGACCTAAAGTCACAGATCCTATACTGGTAGAGCAGCCAGAAATGGGAAGTTCTGATGCCGAGTCCAGAGCTAAGAGGAGTACCGCCATCTCAGAGACGACTCCAGAGAATGGAGTTCGCCAACTGCAGTCTACCAGCCGTAGGACCGTTAGAGGAAAATCACTCGAGGTCACTCTAGAAAGGTTAAGTTCAGACATTCAGTAGTTAGCCAAAGAACAGAAAGAAAGATCAGAAAATTAAGAAGACTTGTCAGGGTACATGGACGAGGACATTACTGAAATCAACGTGGTCAAGACGCGAGCGTCATCAGCTCTACTATGAGCTCCAGCAGTTGCAGAAGGAGAAGGCCCGGAGGTATTGAGGGTCCGTCCTCGAGAAAAGGATGATATAACTCATTGAATGGAAAATAAAATAGAGGAAATGGCGGCTGCTCTTGTCACGCTTCAGATTCAGCCTCAACCCCCAAAGGAAACACCTCTGGAAGTCATTCACATCGCCGACGAAGGAGAAGAAAACATGTCCGTCAAATGGAGATGAGCAACCGAAGACAGATTCCACTCAGAGTCTAATACCAGAAAAGGACATTAAGAATATGTTAGAACAACATGTGTGAGAAGCCTTAGCCCAATCCAAAGGCGGGGCATTGATTCTGAAGGGTAGACCATACCCCCAAGAATTTGATGCCGTGCAATATCCTAAAGGCTTCGTACCACCTCTGGTCAAGACTTTTTATGGAACGGAAAACCCTCGACAGCATGTTGCACACTTCCACGCAAGTTGCTGCAACGCGAGGGGTAGGCTCTATCATCGTACTACAAGGAAATGGTGCATATGTGGCAATGCACTACATACCAGGAGTTCCCTACGAGCGGGTCTCAATCACTTTCAGAAGATGGATGATAGCAAGATTTCGGTCTACTTCCGGCCAGATAAAAAATTAGAGAATTTGCAGCCCTACGAGCTGTAAGCTACGTAGTAGTAGCACACCTCTAAAGCACACTTGCGTGGGATTCTCCTCCGGAAAGAGGCTTAGAAGGTGATGTTATTACCTATGCAGTTTACTTTTTAAATATCGATGGATCAAACAGACAATTTTGTCAGATGACATGAAGATACCAATACAGTCTGCATACATGGATTTTGTAAAATTCTGTTTTCAGAAAGATGTCATCAGAAATGTTTTGATGGAATCACCTGATGTACTTTCGATATTTTAATGGAAACGACTATGTCTTGTTTTTCTTTTAGTTTTGTGCAATTGACTGCAAGTGCCACTAAATCTGAGTTTGACTCGATTTAAAGAAAAGTTGAAAGAAGAACGATTTGAATGAAATATAACAAAAAAAATGGAATTCATCGAAATCCAGTAAAATAATAACAACAAAATGAAAAATCAAATTTAAAATCCAAATAAAACCCAAAACCGAAACTCAAAGCAAATCAACTCAAAATCTCAAATTGTAAACAAAATAAATGAATAAAAACCCGAATCGAAATGAAATTTCAACCGAAACTTGAAAATCAAACACAAAATCAAATCACTAAAAAAACAAAAACAATGAAAACGAAACTCTGAATCTGAAATCCCCAGCCTCCAGCTGTACTCAAACCTTTTCGACTCTCCGTGATTTCTTCCATCTTTTGAGAAGGTCGACTGAGTCTACTAACACAGAACCATGAGATTTTCGATTTCGTTCTAATGTAATGGATTCATATCATTCGCCAAACAATCAAACTTTTTTTAACTCTCGTAGGATATGAAGCACTCTCCATTCCGTCTCAACCTTCTACTACACTAAATTTTCCGCAGAATCTTCAAAATCAAATCAAACATCAACTTTTGGGATTGTTACTTAAATTCTGGTTCCCATTCTTCTTGAGGATGGTACCAAAATTCCAGTCCTCATTTCTGAGGTCAGTACCTAAATTCTGACTCTCTCCTCTCGGGATCAGTACCTAAATTCTGATTCACATCCATTCGAGGCTGGTACCTAAATTCCAGTCCTCATTTCCGAGGTCAGTACCTAAATTCTGACTCTCTCCTTTCGGGATCAGTACCTAAATTCTGATTCCCATCCCTTCGAGGTTGGTACCTAAATTCCAGTCCTCATTTCCGAGGTCAGTACCTAAATTCTGACTCTCTCCTTTCGGGATCAGTACCTAAATTCCGATTCCCATCCCTTCGAGGCTGGTAACTAAATTACAGTCCTCATTTCTGAGGTCAGTACCTAAATTCAGACTCTCTCATTTCGGGATCAGTGCCTAAATTCTGATTCACATCCCTTTGAGGCTGGTACCTAAATTCCAGTCCTCATTTCCGAGGTCAGTACCTAAATTCTAACTCTCTCCTTTCGAGATCAGTACCTAAATTCTGATTTCCATCCCTTCGAGGCTAGTTCCTAAATTCCAGTCTTTATTTCCGAGGTTAGTACCTAAATTCTGACTCTCTCCTTTCGGGATCAATACCTAAATTCTGATTCCCATCTCTTCGAGGCTGGTACTTAAATTCCAGTCCTCATTTCCGAGGTCAGTACCTAAATTCTGACTTTCTCCTTTCGGGATCAGTAGCTAAATTTTGATTCCCATCCCTTCGAGGCTGGTACCTAAATTCCAGTCCTCATTTCCAAGGTCAGTGTCTAAATTCTGACTCTCTCCTTTTGGGATCAGTTCCTAAATTCTGATTCCCATCCCTTCGAGGCTGGTACGTAAATTCCAGTTCTCTCCTTTCGAGGTCGGTACCTAAATTCTGACTCTCTTTCTGAGATTGATACCTAAATTTCAATTCTCTCCTTCAAGACTGGTACCTAAATTCCAGTTCTCTCCCTCTGAGGTCAGTACCTAAATTCTTACTCTCTCCTTTTGAGATCGATACCTAAATTTTGATTCTCATTCCGAGGCTGGTACCTAAATTCCAGTTCTCTCCTTTCTGAGATCAGTACCTAAATTCTGATTCTCATTCTTTCTGAGATCAATACCTAAATTTTGATTCTCATTCTGAGGCTGGTACCTAAATTCCAGTTCTCTCCTTTCTGAGATCATTACCTAAATTATGATTCTCATCCTTTTTCGACCGGTACTTAAATTCTGATCCTTACTTCGAGACTGATACTTAAATTCTAGTCCTCACCCCTTTCCAATTTGGACTCTCATTTTGTCATTTCCGAATTCTCTTTCAATCCTAATCTTAAACCAATTTCAACCCCAAATTTAAGAAAAAATAGTAATATTCAAAAATCCGAAATCAAATTTCAATCAATTTAAAATTTAATCATAAACTAAACAATCAAACTTCAATCAAACTCAAAATCAAAATTCAAAATTCAAAAAAAAATCAATCAAAATCAAAATTTGAAACCTCAATCTAAATCAAACTTGAATTTGATCAATTGAATATTACCCCTTCCTCCCCAGCGAGAGTTCTTAAATCTTTAGTTTCGAAGATTTACCTGATACTCCCCTGCGGGAACCTTCACTTTCTCTGTTCGGTTCCAAGTATGTGGAATTGGACTGTCTGTGTTGGTTCATTGATCTCTTCGGTCAACGCAAATACGCGCGTTGTGCTTGATTAGCACACCACACCTATTGGGGGTCCATTTGTTCACCTCATTTTTGGTGAGGTCTTTTCTTTTCTCTTAGTGCTTAGGATCTAGCCATAGGACTTCTCCTAAACTATCCTAGAGGACTAGAATTGGGACCCACCCTTTAACAATTCAGCTATTTTCTAACTCCTCTTGGGTCCCCACTTAGATGGTTGCAAACCTCTAAGTCACCTTGGAAGGTTAAAACCACCATATGGGCAACCAATAGTGAGTTCCTATAAGATTGTTTGGACTTAGGGTGACCTTGGGTGACTTGGGCTTCTCTTGCACACACACACACACCCCTAAGCCACTTAACCTAAACCTTGAACCCTTGTCTTCTGCCCTTTATGAAACTCACATGGATGATCCCAAGCCACTAGTCTTTGATTAAGATGGCTAGGGTCAATAAGTGAAGGATCATAAAGTGGTTTCCATTTGGCTAGACATGGTCCCAAAGTGGTTGGACTTGGCTAAGTCCATGGCTCATGCTTCTAAACCCTAATTCCATCCCAAATCAATTCTATTCAATTTTGACCCCACTAAAATGATCCCATTCCTCCCTATTTAAAACCCCATTCATTTTGCCAAAATTTCTAGTTTTGACATTGGGTCCCCTAAACTTACCCAAAATTACCTAAATTGCCCTCACAACCACCAAATCATCCAAAAATTCCTAAAAATTACCCAAAGTTCATAAAATTCCTAAGAATCATTATAAAACAATCCCCACCTTTTAAATCCACCAAAATATTCCAATACACTCTAAATAACCTCCAAATACCCTAAATACCCCTTTTAGCCCAAAATTCCAAAAATTCCAAAAATTCCCAAAAGATTCCAGAAAATCCCAAATATTCCCAATTTTCTTTTTTTTTTAACTACACCATAACCTAATTTTACCAATTTAACCCAATTTTATCAAAATCCTCAAATTTACCCTAAGGTTGTCACCTACCCCTAATTCTCCAAATTGAATCCTCTAAACCCAAAATTTCCACCCAATTCCTATCCTAAACCTTTCCTAACAATCATTTGTAACATTTTGAACCATCAATTGGCCTTAAATCAAACTCTAGCCAAACCTAAATCCAACCTAACCCATGGTGACCAAAATTAACCAAAACTCTAAAGTCCTCCAAATGAACTCAAAACCACTTCATGTCTTCATGGAAGATCTTTATTACAATCATTTACATAATGTTGATCAATCAATTTGATCCAATTCCAACCCAAACTCAAGCTAACCCAACTCAAACCCAAGTGAACCCAATTGAACACATGAACCAAATTGAACTTAACCAAACCAAAAATGATCAAACTAACCCCTTGGCTAGACCTCCTAGGGTAGGTTTGACCTGACCCAACCCAAGCCCCATGAGCCATGGACCAATGGTCCATCACTTTGGACCAATGGACCAAGCCACATGGCTAAAGCCATGTCACATCTTTAATCTCCCTTTAAGCAAGCTCCCTGCCAAAATTAATTAAGCTAAACTCCTCCTCCACTCCTACTCAGCCTGCTCGCACTGCCTGACCGTCCTTGCTAGCCATCTCAGCCTCCGGAACAGTCATGCCCGAGCACCCCCTTGTCCTTGAAAATTCAAAATTGAGCCTGGGCAGTGGACAATCCTTTCATCAGCCACCTTGCCTGCATTGCCCTCACCCTAAGCGGCCTAAACCACTCATTGCTTGGCCCTGAGCTCCCCTCTCCAGCCATGGCTATAAAGCCACCTCCTCTTAGCCACATTCCAGGTGCTGAAACTCCCCTCACAGAACTCTGCCAAGTTACTCCAAGTGCTCCTCCCAGCCAAGAGAAGTTCATCCTCACTGTCCTCCTTCTCTGAAATCCCCTGATTGAGCCCAATTTCTCAGCTGAAAATTAGGCCAGAAACAGGACAACTCCAGAACCTCCACCAAACTTTAATTAACTTCTCCCACACATTCACCAGTGGTAGAGAGGAAGTTCCCTAGTGAAAGCCCCCTCACCAGGCCAGCCATTTGCTCCAGACGTGAAAACACCAAATCGGGTTTGGAGGAAATCATACCTAGGCAGCTCACCAGGACCAGAGACTTCATCCGGAGGATCCTCTTGCTCCAACGAACGTGCCGAGCACCTTTGATTAAGGCTTCACCTCTCAGAGCTAAGGTATTGACCTCTCCTCCCTCCCGAGCTTCCAGCAATTCTCCATTTTGTTCTGTGTAATTTAGATGCATGTTAGCCATATAGATAGGTTTGTCTAGGCTAGACGCGTCGATAGAGACTAACCGCGCATGATTTAGTTGAGTCTTGAGCGAGATCTTAGGTCCAGAAGGTGGACGGCTCTCGGATCAGGTCAATTGGGGACGATGACTAGCGACCGTCTGATCGCGCGTGTATTGGATGGACGGAAGAGATGGAGTTGGATGGAACCGCAGAACGGAAAGCTCATACCGAGTCAGATGGCGGCGCCGAATAGGAATGCACCGTGTGGAGCATCAGATCTTCCTAGGTTGAGGTGGCGTCGCGTGGATAAGTAGGAAATTAGGGCTTTTTCCTATTTAATTAGATACCATAACCTTTAAAAATCCATATCTTTGCATAGAAAAAGCCTAAAAATAAATTTAAAAAACCCTCTTGCCCAGTGAACAGACGAGCTTAATATGGAAAAAGATTTAAGTCATTTTGTTAAGTATTTAATTTTTAATTAATTTAATACTATTCTGAGTATTTTAATTCTCCATTCATGCATACAATTCACCAAGGTATGAGACCATAGGGCTTTTGTGGCCTCAATTCTTGGGGATATTCCCTGAATTTTCCAAGGCCAAAGGCTACCTCTATGGCAAGTTATCTATTTTTCAAGTTTATGTGTCTTTTTTGGTATTTTAATTCTAATAATTAGCATGTTAATTAATAAAATCTAGGAAAATTAGGGAAAATATCTCTAAACTAGAGGACCCTAGGAAAATTATGGTTTCATTTAATTCATTCAAACAAAACCTAATTTGGCCAAAACCCTAAAACAAAGATTAAATTGATTTGAAACAACCACTCATTAAAATAACACAAAATCAATTCTCCATTGATCTTTAGGGTCAGAGGAGTCTCACATAAAAATTTGAAATCAACTAAAAATGATTTGACCCCACTAAATGAGTTATTTAAGTTACATGACCACTTTTAAATTTTAAAAAATCATAAAACTTAAAATATATTTCAAAAATTCACCAAATTAATTTTAAGACTTCTCTGGTATCAGAGAAGTCTAAGAAAATTAAAATTAGATTTTTTCTAAAAATTTTATTTTTAACCTATTTTTAAATATTTTAATAATTAAAAAATTAAAAAAACAAAAAAATATTAAAAATCACAAAAGTGTTATATTTTGTTTCCTAATCACTTAGGAACCAACCAAATATTTTTCCTAAGTCCCAAGGAAAAGATATTGAATTTTAAAAACTTAATGTAATTTTTAATATTAAAAATGGATTTTTCAAACCTTCCCACTAAATTAAATCTTAAACTTCATAGAAAAATCAGAAAAATATAAAATTTATTTCTCTGAGTTTCTTGAGGTCAGAGAGATTTAAGAAAAATATAAAACTTAATTTTTAACTTTAATTTTATTTTATAATTAATTAATACCTTAAAATTTAAAATAATTATAATAAATAAAATAAAATAAAAAAATCACCAAAATTGATCCAAGTGGTCATTTATTATATAGGAACATTCCATAATTTTCCTAAGGATAGAAACTTTACCTTGGTCATGTTGTTGAATTTTTATTGAAAATTCTTATTTTCCACAAAAATAATTATATAAATTAAATTAAAAGTAGAAAAATCACATTTTATCCTTTAATGTCTTAATTTACATATGAGTGAAGTGACATAAAAATTTCAAGTTCATTTGTGCTAAATTTAGCGAGTTATGAAGTGAATAAGCTTAAGATGACATAAAGTTAATTAAGGATTTTAACCCTAATTAATATTTAGGCCTAATCAAAGGGATGGATGAACATTTGACCCTAAATTTTCTCTTGGATGATTGAAACTTAGGGCATTAAGAGGTAGAAACCCATTTAACCATCTACAACATCAAAAATGAAACTTTAATTAATTAAATCATTTAAGTTTTGGAAGAATAATTAAAATTTGGATTATTAAGATTAGGGATATGACTTAAGAAGATATCAATTCTTTAATTTAAAATCCCCAAAATGGATTAATTCAATAATATTCAACTCTTAATTAATTCTAAAAATGATGGTTGAAATTAATAATTAAAAGGAAACAATCCTTAATTAAATTAAAAGTTTAAAACGTTAAATGATTTAATAATTAAATTAAAGTAAACTTAAAACATTAAAACTAATTTTTCAATCCCTTGAAATTCAATCTAGAACAAATTTGAAATGTTAAAATTAATCTCAAAATAATTTACAATTAAGATGAAATAATCAAATCAATCTAAAATATTTGAAATAAACTTGAATCATCAAAATTCAATGGAATTAAATAATTTAAACACCTCTTTCAAGTTAAGCAATTTTAAAACATTTAGAAACCAACCTGGAACCTTACAATTAAATTGGATTGTTTTAAATCATCAACCCAACTTTAATGGTTAAATTCTTCAATAAACTAATTTGCCCCTGAAGGCTCTCACATTTATAACCCTTAGGTGGAGTATCAAGTGAAATGTCACTTTACTCATCAGATAATCAAACATTCAAGTTCACTAGGCAATAAACAAAATTCAACTAAATTCTTGGATGATGAATTCACCTGTACAATGAAATTCATTTGGACTCGCAATAATCCCACAAGCATTGAAAAGATGTCCAGGACTCGTCCTAAGCACTTTCTCAATATAATAGGATGTTTTAAAAGAACAGTTGAACTTAATTGTTCTTTGGTGAAGAGAATCATCCACAAAACTCACCTCTAGGATTTGACTAGTGATAGGACTAGGATCTGGTAGACAACTAGAACCTCCCCCTAGATTTGCCTAGGTGTTTTCCTTTAAATATTTAAAATGCCTTAACATGTGTTTTAAGTGCAGCTGGGAATGACGAGAAGACGCGTCAAGTACGCTTTTTATTTTTATTGATATTTACTTACCCGCGTTGCACTTTACTTCTCTTTCTTGTGAATCTGCATGTTAAACAACAATGTCACCCTGCATTGAAACTGAAAACCTTTAGGATACCAACAAAACTGAAACCCATAACTAAATTAAAAGTTACAACAAGATAAAATTCACCGCCACAACATTCAAAATATAAGACAACTCAAAATTTAACCACAAACAGAACAACAAAAACAATTACAACTAAATTAAAACGTCTCATTGGATGATCGGAAATCCCTCAGATGATGTAACCCACGTGTTGCTAACGAGATTTCTCACGGTCTAAATGAAAGTGTGGAACTCATTCAGCCGAGTTTAGCAAATTCATTCGACTAAGTGAATCTGATGAAAATAGCTGTGCCGGGATGACGGAACCATGGGATCTTAATCGCTTCTGCTTAATCAACTTTAAGATTTGTTTTAATTAAAACATTAAGCCATCTCAATCTTTCAACCTTTCTAAACCAGAACACTTCTCTCATCTCTTGATTGCCACTTTCTAAAACCAAATCTCTGCAACAATAAGGAGCTTGGAGCATAGTGGGCAGCACGATCATCTTCATCAGTAAAACTTGAGTCTACTCCAGCTAAACCTTTCCTGGAATTAAATAACCAAGCCATAGGATTTCGAGGTAGTTTGCCTAGTGCAACATAAATCCTCAACCTTTTCTAGGCATTTGCATAATCATATTATGCAAATTAAGTCATAACCGATCTTAGGACTCTGAGGTAGTTGTTTGGTACAACATAAACCCTCACATCTTCCAGGCCATTTGTATGATCATATCATACACATATAAGCCCTATTTAATTAAAATTGGCAGGATTGAAACATTAAATAATTCTCTCTAAATTGAAGCCAAACCATAGGATAGTTTGAGAAGTTGCCAAGATTTCTCTTGGATCCTCGATTTCTCCTACCTTTCTTCTATTGGATTCCTAAAAAAAAATGTTCCAAATTTGATCTATTCCCTATTGAAATTTCAAAAATCAAATCCTTTGAAACCTTAAACTTTGAAATTCTTGAAGGCGAAACGACTAATTCTTATCGAGAGTTTTCCTAAGTAACTTCATTTATTTAGGATGTAATTAACTATAAGGGCTGGCCTTTATAGGGCATTTGAGAACCCAGCTTAAAATAAATCCTATTTAAATCTCCTGTATTAAATAGGGGAAATTTTCGGCAAATAAAAATGATTCGCAGACCAAACGGTTATCACAAATCTTCTAGTTTATTTAATCGAGCCCATCATCAGACAATGTGTCTATTCCTCAGAATAAATACATGTTTTGTGATGCGGCGCTCGTTTATATAAACTATTTGGGATATGAGATCGGTTTGATTTCATATCTCATAAATTTTCAAAACTTAAAATTATTTTCAAAAATCAAATGTTACTTTTTAAACTATATATCTGTATAAATTAAACTTACAACCTAAAAAATACGCCGACAAGCCCGCCATGACAAAAGTGAAACATATGTTGAAGTCGTATATCGCCATGACATTTTGAGTAGTTAAACCACTACAACCTATGTACGCCACCTTGTCCTGGCTAGGTAGTTGGGCATCGACATGCGTACCATAAATTGCAGCTCTGCAATTTTGTATTACAATGTTAGAAAAAAGTATAATTTTGGGGGTAACGTAAAGAAATCAATACTCACCTTGAAATAAGGCATGTAACAGGGATCGTTGGCAATTTCCCCTGGAGTACTAACACATGATGGATCCTCTAGTTTAATGATTTGAGCTGCCAAGCTAACAATTGCATGTATGCCTTTGGAAAAGTAACGGCTTATTGTTTCTGATGAATGTTGAAATCTTTCCACAACATCTCTAATCAATTCATTCTGCGACATAGTGTATAATGTAATAGCCAACACCTCCCTTCTCGTCGTTCTAGAAGAACCTTGAAGGCCGTGAATCAGAGATAACTTGTTCAGGATATCCATAAAAATTGGTACACTCATTTGAAATAAGTTGATGAACCTTATTGGACGTCCAGAAAGCATTTCACCTACTCATTTATCCCCAATAAAATTGGACGTCATACAGGGTATACGAATACTGCTGGATCGGTAATACTCCAACAACAATATTGCAATAGCTGCAGCCCATGCCATTATTTTACGGCTTTCCTGATGCGGATCCATCCTAAAATCAAAAGATGTCAGTTATTTCAGCAATTGTTAATACATAGTAGGATCGAGAAAAAGCAAGGAAAACATGAAGCACTTAAAATAAAAATGTACACAGATCAACTTATTAACAAGCATTACTCATCTAGAAGTGCACTAAAAAAGGATCCATACAAAAGGCATATTAAAATTTCCCATTTAGATGTCTTAAACATAACAAAATATACAAATAACAATGCATAAAAAAAATTCATTCCTAAACCAAAACACGCAAATATTCGACGCGCATTTCTAGCTGCAGCGCCATGAACATTTGCTTACGGGTTGGATCCTCAAGTTTCTTGACACAGGTTGTATGAAAACAACTGTCTGCAACTACTTCAGGTAGAGAAGCTAAAGCTCCTAGACATTCAAAGTTGGTGCTGTGAGGGACTGAAGCAGGTGGTGGAGCAGCAATCGCTTTTATGAGTCGATCAAATGAGGTTTTCACAAATGTGTCTTTTTCTTTATTTTTCCTAACGAGTTTGGGCCTCTTTGAAAGTGAGCTGAAATCCCCTATCTCCCTCTGGTTACTACGCACTTCATCAACTGTGAATGACTCAGATGAGAAGTCATCTTGTATGCCTGCAAAACCCGGTTGAATGAAAATTTTCCCGTCGCGAAAATCCCTTTAAACATTATGTCGAGTTTTTTTTTTAATTTCAGGTTCAACTTCGCACTGCTCATATTTCTTTGCTGACGACATTGCCTGTGACATTGTAATGGAGGAGTGAGTTTATTAAAGAGAAAAATAAGTAATGTAAATTAAAATAAAAGTATGTAAGTGGGTTTATAACCTTCAATTTCTCAGCCCACCATTCCTCTGGGGCATTGATTGTCCGCTTAATAGGATCCCAACCCAAACCGGTACATTCATGTTTGAGCTCCTTCCGAATTTTCCTCTTTTTTCAATTGATCCCATTTGTTTTTGAATTTTAGCCTGTCATAATCCCTACCAATCAGTTCTTTAAACCTCTTCGCAATATTTAGCCAACCTTCCTTGTTAAAATACGAGTTTGGCCTATTCCCAGTTCAATTTCCTTAATACAGATATCGCAAAAAAATATTTGTTACTTATTTATCCCAAATAGCAGACGGACCCCCTTCATTCGCCTTAGACATGTTGGCACTATAAGGAACTTAAGATATTTTAAGTCAACAAAAAAATAATTAAATTTAGATGAAGGTTAGATGGAAACGATGTGAGAGGTTGAAGAAGGAAAATGTATAAATCAAAGGTAATGTGCTACAATTAGTGCTACATACAGATTAAGACAAATTTAGTAGCTTGTAAAAACTCGTCTTAACTTTTGTATAAAAAGAAAATGAAAGCATGAAATACTTTACTCTTTCCTCTTGAGTTTCTCTAAACTGCTGTTCAAATATTATTGGCATCAAGCCATGCTAAACAGATATGTAATGCTAAGATTGAATTGAGCGTTGCATTTGGCTCTATGTATTATGTTCTAAATCATAACTCACTCCATTTTGAAACCTTAGCAAAAATACAGTGACAATGTATTTCCAAAAATACATGTATAGTCAAATATGTAACAAAATTCTCTTGCTTCTCATCCAGACCTCCTTAGCATTTCATTTAGCTTTACATTTTATGTTCAAAAATCATAAACCACTCCATTTTCGCCGTATTTTTGAAAATTTGATTGACACTAGAAGAATAGCAATACCCAATAAACCACACTAATAAAACATGCCTACATATTTTAAAAATCCTGCTAAAGGAAATATGCACTCGCCAAATTTTGTTGATCACAACCTATAAAAAAGAACATAATAAAATGGTTATGTTATCATTTCATATTTCCTTAAACAAATATATCAAATTTAACATAGCTGCAATTTCTATTTATCTTGAAATAACATTATTATGGAATAAACTAAAAATAAATTTAAATTGAAAGTAAAGAAGGCACGATGAAAATATAAAATTATAATCATGAAGTTATTAGTATGGTTCGCTGTTAAAACAGAGAAGACAAGTAAAAAATAGGTGTTACATTTGGATTAATGAGAGAAAGAATGGGTAAATAATCCCAAAGTCAAGCTTCTTTTGGCTTGACACTTCAACAGGGAGACCTTGTGATAGATGAGAAATGGTTGGCTTGTATGTTGTAGCCTGAGAAAATTATCATATTAATGCTTCCAATGATCAAACTTCAAAAATAGGTGTTGCCTCTAGCTTATGTTTCAAGTGCCATGTATGTTATAACCCCTAAAAAAATTAAAAATCTAAGCTTTAAATATACAAACATAATAGAAATAGACATTGATGCAAATGCTGGAATTGGGTTGCCTAAATGAGCGGCAGCCATCATTTCCAAGTTCTATCATTTTCAGAAGAAATCATCAAATTCAGATCAACCTCACAAAGAAAAACTGATTTATGAAATACAACTTTTCTTAAACCTGTTGATTGTTTCCGAAACACTTTAAAAATAAGGGTAATCCGCACAAAAAATTTTGGTGTCCTTTGTTCACCATAAAGAGAAGATATTTGGCCAGCACATTTCTTTGTTCATCCCATCTTTTGCAAAAGAATGAGCTAAATATTGTCAGAAAATTTATTCATTGAGAAGTGTATTTCTAATAATTCGGTAGCCCCACAATAAACTATACAATGGCTTTGACATGGAAAATACACGAGCGCTCTCATGTAACCCATATACTAATGTCTAAAATAATTGATCTTAAATTTCACTTTTAGATAAATTGAACCATTTTCTCAACGTTAGATCAACAAGAAGTCATAGTCCGCATAATAAGCAATTCAACAATCATCCCGTCACTATGCACCAAAAACACTAATAGAAAGCGGCAATTAAAAAAAATTTTGTTTTGGTTGTTTGCAGCAATTCAACAATCATCCTATCATCAAAACCACTCGGCTCAAGATCTATGCTGAAAATAACTCAAGATGTTCAAAAACATGTCATTATACATTACTTGAGGCTCTTTTGATTGCTTGCAGTTAAAAAAAAAAATTGTTTTGGAAAAAAAATCAGCATAGATACAACAAAAAAAAATCATCACATCCACTGAAAATGCGAATAGAGGAAGCAAGAATGCTTACAGTGGATGAGGAAGGTGTTAGCGAAGAGAGGGTTGAAAGAGAGCTTCAATCGAGACTGTCAAGTTACTGCGGTTCCCCTCTTATCTGCTTGGATTGCCACTTGACGGGATCGCCATTTGGCGAGATCGCCACTGGGAATGAATCTCGACTGGGACGGTTTGCAGGAATGGGTCGCGACAGGGAATCGATCGCGGCTGCCTGGATCATGAATGAAGGAAAGGCCGCCAGAATCGCGAATGAAGGAAGGGCCGCCTGGATCACGAATAAAAGAAAGGGTCATGACGAGAGAAGGGAAGGAGCTCGGGAGAGAAGGAGAGGATGGGCTGGATCGGGGCGAAAGCAGGAAAGCGGGAGGTTGGGCGCAAGCAACTCGGGAGAGGAGATTGGGACGAACGAGATTGGGGCGAGGGTTGTAGCGTAATAAAGCTGGAGCAAAATACAGAAAGCCGGAGGTTTGCCGCGGTAGGATATAGAGAAGGTTTGGAAACAAATGTGTCGTGCGGTATTTTGCCTCCTTTCATCCGCGCAAAACAAACATCTCACTCGCGTCCTGAAAACTCCCGCCGCACAATAAGTCGCCCAAATCGATAATTAAATTATAAATCATAAATATACACAAATAGTCGATTTGATGAACGCATGATTAATTCATATCAGCTCAGCATAGTGAATAAGAGTTTATAAATATGACAAAGTAATAAAGCTTATAGAATCTACCAGTATATTTAATCCAAAATGCATGCTAAAAAAATTCTTTAAGATTATTATGATATACGAAAAAGCAAAAAAATCTAAGTGTAAGTTTGGGTAGCTGTAGATATTTATCATAAAATTTTCATATATAAAACGATATAAATATAATTCTAATAATTATTTTATTTTAATTATAAATTATATATGGTTCTTTTAATCTTTTTTTTGAATCCAAATCTACCCAGAAGACCTGCCAACGAAATAGAGCACTGAAGGATGGGGGAGAGAGAGATAGGAGAACAATAGCACATTAATGAACAGTAAATTTGTATAACCTTTATTCATGATATGGATATCCTATTTATGTAAATGCGTCATCGTATAATTACATATTGTACCCTTAAAGTATATAGATACGATAGTGACATTTCATTCCATACATAAATTTGGCTCGTGGGGTCTATAGTTGTGGTCGGAAGGCTGCTGACCTGGGCGGCCCTCAAGTCGGGAAGCCGTTAAATCGAGCGGACCTCGGGTCGGGTGGCTACTTCCAGAAGCTCAGTACCAACAGCCTTGGACATGAAGAATCCGCCCCACTTTCTCAATCTATCCTAGTTTGAAGGCGATGAGTTTGTCCGAGCAAACCTGGGCTAGATGGATTCTTCGGAGCTGATCTGGACTTTTATACGTCCGAGGCGCACCGTCTCGTCGGCACATGGACTGGCCGATTGGACATGCGGTCTTCGTCTTTCTTCAGTAGGGCCCACGGGGCCTTATCACCTCTTCATCATTCCCTGGTTGTCTTTCGTGATTCATGCGCCGATACGTTTGATGTACAGTTAAAAACTTTAAAACTCTAAAACTAATTAAAAAATTAAGAAATATTATATAATATATAAAACACTTCCATGAAAAGAGTTATTTTCAAAATTGGACGTTCAATTACCCCAAAAATTATAAGGACCAATTTATGTCAATTCCTTGAAATGTTTATGTCAAATGTGTATAATCCAAAAAATGTATTCATGTTCCATTCTAACGTTAATTCAAAGGAATCTTATCATTATTCTTAGGTTGTCTTTTTGTATAAATTAAAAGTACATCAATTAAAATGTTTTCTTATTTTCTTCATGCACAATAGTTGATTATGATATGTTTACAAACACCATTAAAGTATGGCCAAACTTTTGAAAAGACATCCTTAAACTTTTTTTTTTCAACTCGACATCAAAAAATCTTTGAATTTTGTTTTTTAGTACAAAATAGAAAATCTGTGTTTTAGGGAGGAAAATAGAAAAAAAAAAAAAAGTAAAATAACAGTAAAAGAAATTTATGGGCATTTACATATATATTTTCTCTTGAAAAGACAGTCTACTTCAGAGGAACGAGTTGGTGCCATTTTCGTGGATGTCTACTTCATGTACTAAGAACGGTTGTAAGTCTCATTTGATACAGTGTTCTTGTCCATCATTATAGATAAATCGAATAGTGTTGGGTGCTATGTTTCAATTAGTGACTGTAAATGCATAAAAATTTTGTGGTATGCATGGTTACGATAAGAAAAAATATTTATTATGTCAGTATTTCACGTTTTAAATTTAAACGAGAGACTTTCTATCCTGCATGTTAGTTCTATGGAGCATCAACAACAAAACATTTGAGGACCGTTTGGTATTTAGTGTTATTAAAATATTAATATTTTTAAATATTTGTTTTTAAAGTAATTTAATATTGAAGTTGGTGGGGTTGTTTAAGAAAATTAGTGAAAAAAAGGGTTTAATTTTAACGAGAAAGACAAAGCATTTAATAATTTCTATTTTATTTTTTGTCCTACTTCCCATCCCCTATAGAGCATCAATTTTATTTGAACAAAAATTAAAAATTCTTCAATATTCTCAAACTCAATCATTTATATGTCATCAAATTAGTAATAAGTTAAGATATTCTTCAACTTTTCATTCGTATCACTAAAAATCTATACAAATTACAATGTATGATAAACAAGTTTGAGAGTCATAATTCACAAAAATCAATTACAAACAATATTCATAACATCATTTAATTTTTTTTATTTTATAATAAATTACTTACGTTTGGTATTCTTCCTAAATAAATTGGTATTTTATTATATAAAATAATGTGTAAAAAAATTAACTTCTTATCCAATTTGACTAATACTAAAAATTTTATAGCATATCAATAGTTACGTAATAAAATTTATTTTAGCTCTTCTAAATCTTAGCTTGTTTCTATACCTAATATGCTCTTAGAATTTTATATCTTTTTTGAGTGTTTTAAATTTTGGGATGGAAAGTTAATGTAAGGTAATAATTGAATAAACAAGAAATTTTAGGTGGTATATATTAAAAAATTAAATATTAAATAATAAATTTTTATATATTGAAATTCTCTTTTAAAACTCTTATTATTTAAAAAATTTAACATTTAGTGATCGCTTATTTCCACATACTTATTAATTTTGATATATGTCTATATATTATTGAATTGGGATAAAAATTCCTTGATCTAAAATAGCTATGTAAACAAACACCCACATACACTCACACAACCACTAATATCATATAAAATATCAAACATTAGAAATATATATATATGTGTGTATGTGTGTGTGTCGCAAGCAGTGGTCTGCTGGTTGGCAGGGTTCTCTATAAGTCCATTCAGGTCACGGGTTCGATCCCATGGTACGGAGTGTTCGAATATATAGGCACATGGCGTCATGCCTTCATCATAGAACTGTTGCGCATAAGGAATTGGTATTTAGGCTTCTACAAAATATCGATTCTTTAAACACACACACACACACACACACACACACACAGATATATATATATATATATATATATATATATATATATATATATATATATATATATATATATATATATATATATATATAGACATAGATGGCTAATATTATAATGACCATTAATAGCTCAATAGGTTACGCAAAACGCATAGTAATGTTTCAATTAAAAATAATTAAAAAAATATGAATGGGAAAAATAAGGAAAAAAAGGCAATAGTATTGTGAAATTAAATATAATGACTAGACATGTTACATACTTTGAATATATTGTTATATAAAGTTTAGAGTGTTGCACAAAATCTACAGTAAATTTATATTTTAACATAACATTTATATTATGAAAACATGATTGACAGAAATAATATTAAATTTTTTCTCTTGTACTCGTAGGCTCCGTTTGAGGCAGCTTATCCGCTGCGAAGGCATTTTGAAAATATCGTCTCACCGTTTGAAAACGGCATTTGTTCTTTCGTGTTCGGCTTATTTTGACTCGAAATAATTATATATATATATATATATATATATATATATATATATATATATATATATATATATATATATATATATATATACGTGACTTGGGGACTTACAGAACCCGCCACTAACGAGCCACGGCTTGCGGCATATATATATATGCCGCAAGCCGTGGCTCGTTAGTTGGCGGGTTCTCTGTAAGTCCCCAGTCATGGGTTCGGTCAACCGTGTGCGGGGTTCTCGGGATTCTCGAATATATAAGCACACGACGTCGGCCCCTATAGGGTTGTAGTGTATAAGGAATATGTATTCGGGAATCCGCCAAATACCGATTTCTTTTTTTTTAAATATATATACATATATATGTATACATATACATATTATGTATACATATATAGAAATATATCTGTATATATAGATACATATATACATTTATATATAATGAGTATTATTTTAAAGTAATTTAATTGACTACAATGCTACAAAGATTTATAATGAATTAAATTACTAATTAAAAATATAATAAAAATAATAAATTCCATTTAAATGAATATTTGAATATAATTAATGAGATTTAAATCTTGCTCTACCTTTAACATTCTACGACTATATGATTAGGGTTGTCAGGATAGCTCATTGTTCATAAATAGCTTGTGTTCGGCTCGATAAGCAAGCGAGTCAAACATAAACAATTTTTTTGAGCTCGATATATGAAAGTTTTAGAGATTGAATTGAGAGAAGAGATTGAATTCTTTCATATAATTTTTTAATACATAAAAAATCAGATTACAACCTATATTTATATACATGATGACCAGTCTGAATCGTGGAACAAATTCCACAATTATGGTAATTTCTAAATAGAAAAATATCTAATAAAATATGTCATAATCAGGGAAATATCTAATAAAATCTGAGTTAATAATAACAAAAAATTGAGTGAATAACTCCTAATAAATACAGAATAATTGATGTCCAAAATTATGATGATTCTACAATAACTCCTAATAAATACAGAATAATTGCCTCCTAAAATTACGATGATTCTACACTCCCCCTCAAGTTGGGTTGTACAAATTGTACATGCCTAACTTGTTACATATTTCTTCAAAGTTGATTCTTGGGAGAGGCTTAGTGAGGATATCTGTTGTTTGATGTCCGAAAGGAATGTATGTAAGTTCGACGACACCTCTCTCAATCTTTTCTGAAATGAAGTGTCGATCAATCTTGATTTGTTTCGTTCTGTCATAGTGTACTAAATTCTTTGCAATGCTGATGGCTACCTAGTTGTCGCATTGTAGCTTGACAGTTTTTTCAATTAGCATTCCGAGTTCGCTGAGTATTCTTCGAATCTACATTCCTTCGCAGATCCCAAGTGCAAGAGCTTTGAATTCAGCTTCAGTACCGCTTCTTGATACCACAAACTTCTTTTTGCTTCTCCAACTGACTAGGTTTCCCCGGACATAAGTGCAATACCCGAAAGTCGATCATCGGTCTGAGACATCCCAGGCCTAGTCTGCGTCTGAATACACTTTTATACTTTGATCCTTATTCCGTTGAAACAGTAACCCTTTACCTGGAGTCATCTTGAGGTATCTCAAGATTCAGTAGATTGATTCATGTGTTCTACCGTAGGGCTATTCATGAATTGGCTAACAGCACTAAAAGAGAAACTAATGTCTGGTCGTGCTTGTGAGAGATAGATGAGTCATCCAACGAGTCGTTGATATCTCCCCCTATCCATAGATGCCCTATTTTTTTCAATGTCGATCTTCTTATAGGGATCCATTGGAGTATCGACGGGTTTGCAACCAAGCATACTTGTTTTCTTATTCAGGTCCAATGTATATTTTCGTTGTGACACAAATATTTCTCGTTTTGATCGAGCTAGTTCCATGTCGAGAAAGAACTTTGGTTTTCAGAGGTCTTCGATTTCGAATTCCCGAGTGAGAAGCTTTATCAAATTTGTGAGTTCTTATTTGTGATATCAAGTGAGGATGACATCATCGACGTATACGATTAGAATTGCAATCTTCTTTTCGGGAGAGGTTTTGACGAAGAGAGTGTGATCTGCCTGACACTGAGTATACCCATGTTTTGTCACAGATTTTTCTAATCTATCAAACAATCTGTCAGGGAGATTGTTTGAGGCCATACAATGATTTTTGGAGTTTGCAGACTTTGTTGTTTGGAAAGGTTTCTTCTAGTCCGGGAGGTGCTTCCATGTAAACTTCTTCTTCTAAATCGCCATTTAGGAAAACAATTTTCATGTCGAGTTGATGTAGCTGTCAGTCTTCATTTGTCGCAAGTGAGATAAGAATTTTGATGGTGTTAATTTGGCCATGGGGGCAAATGTTTCTTGGTAATTAATATCATAGGTTTGTGAATAACCTTTTGCTACGAGACGTGCTTTCAATTTCTCAATTGTACTATCTGCCTTGTGTTTTACTTTGAAAATCCATTTGCAACCGATTGCTTTCTTTCTCTTTGGCAGGTCTGAAACATTCCATTTACCATTCTTTTGTAGTGCTCTTACCTCCTCATTGATGGCTGCTTTCCACCCCGAATGTTTGAGAGCTTCATCAATGGTGTTTGGGACTTGTGTGTTGTTGAATTCGGTGACATAGGCTCGGTAGGTTGAAGATAGTCTTTCATAAGACACAAAGTTGGACCTAACACCTTTCCTTAAAGCAATCGGAATGTCAGAGTCATCAATCATATTTATATTAGATTCATATTCAAGTGTGTTCGTATCTGAGTGGATTACTGTGGGAGTTGGATCTGGTTCTGACTCTTGGATTAGTGCTGGATGTGTCAGGTGGTCTATGTGCTTGTTGTGCGTGGGAGGTGGTGCAAGAATGGGTCACGAGTTGGACACTTGAGGACTAGACTGAGACCGATTGTTAGGAACATTTTCACATGAGTTGGATGAACTTGTTGGACCGCAATGGGAGATAATGATTTTGGTTCAAGGGATGAGGATTTGGTATGTGCTGTAACCGGTCCGTTGCTGCTAACGTAAATATTCAAAAGGTAGGTTCAGTTCAGTTTCACAATAAGATCAATTTAATAATTAGGCAGTCACTTGTATACGCAAGTATACGTATCGTTTAAGTAATACAGGACTCTAGTGGAGTCTTGGTTATCGATCACACGATGAAGGTTGGAACTTTTCAAAGTATAGTATTTAAATGAAATCCAATACTCAATTCACAATGCAAGTTCAAGATATATTAAAGTTGCTAGTGTAACGATAACTAAAAAGATGTATTTAAAATGGTTTTGATGAATTTTCATTTCAAGTTCAGGAGGTTTTATGATAAATGAAATTAAACTTTTTTCATCACTTCCTATAATATCCAACATTTCAAATCTTTCATGAACATAATCTAGGTCTTCATTCTTCATTTCACCAAAATCATCTTCTATTTCATTATCATCCTCACATTTCAAATCTTCATATTCTATTGTCTCTTCAAACATTTGTTTAACATGATCATCTCTCAAATAATCACAATTTTCCATTTGAAAGCACTCATCATCTTTTTCTGTTGAGGGATATTTCATGAATTTCAAAATATTAAATGTCACCTCTTGATCATTAACTCTCATAGTTAATTCTCCTTTTTGAACATCAATCATAGCAATGAAAGAGTCATAAAACGATTCTTCTTTTTTTGGATGTGACAGATTTACCATTCTTCTAGTAGCAATGAATAATCTTCCAAAAATAATGGGAATTTTTATATCTTTCTTCATATCAAAAACAATAAAATCCATACGAAAGGTAAATTTGTCAACTTTTACTAGTAGATCTTCTACAACTCCTCTAGGATAACTATTAAAACGATAAGCTAACAGAAGAGTTACAGAAGTAGGTGAAATTTCTCCTATTTCCAATCTATTGAAAGTTGATAAAGGCATTAGGTTAATAGTGGCCCCTAAATCACATAAGGCTCTTCTGAAAATTTTTCACCTATAACACAAGGCATAGTGAAATTACCAGGGTCTTTAAGTTTTTGGGAAGCATTTTTTGAATAATTGCACTACACTCTTCATTAAGTGCAACAGTCTCATGATCTATAAACGTCCTCTTCTTTTTAAGAATATTCTTCATAAACTTTGCATAATCATGCATCTATTTTAATGCTTTAATAAAGAGAATATTTACTGTTAGTTTCTTAAGTATTTCTACAAATTTTGTAAATCAGTTATCTCTATTTTGTTTTTTAATCTTTGATGAAACGGGGGTGGTGGTTTTTCTACAGTAATTTTCATTGGTTCAAGCGAATATTCTAAATCTGGATAAAATTTACCATGACCTTTTTCAATTTCCACCTTCTCTTTCTCAGTTTCAATTTCTTTTTGCACTCTCGTTTCTAATTCTTTTCCACTTCCTAATTGTATAACCTTAATTTGTTCTTTATTTTGATCTTTTGGATTGATCTCAACATTACTAGGAAAAGTTTCTGAAGGTCTATTATTAAGTGCAGTGAAAATATGTTCTAAAATTAATTCTTCCATACACAATTTCTTCTCCTTAAATTTTAGGTTATTATTAAAACCTAAAGGATAATAAGGTCCATAGTTCGTGTTTCCGTGGTTGTTCAAATTTCCTATTGGGTTCACTGAACTGTTTCCCCATTACGGGTTAGCAGTAGCATTGTTATTATTACTCCAGTTTAAGTTCGGGTGGTTTTTCCAACCAAGATTATAATAATTTGAATAAAGATTATTGGGTCTATTATTTATAATATTTAAGGTCTCATGAGATGTTTAAGATTTTATTATCTGACATACTGAATTTTCCTCTAACACTGAGGGTGTTTGAGACCAGTTCATTCTGTATTTATCTATTTTCTTTGAAAAGGCAGCAATTTGAGATACTATCATAGTTATAGCATTAGAAGCATGAATACTAGCTACACTCTTTGGATTTACCCATTCAGAGGGCCATTAAAAGTTATTAGTAGTCATCTCTTCTATTAAAGAATACGCTTCATCGAAAGGTTTTGACATTAATGATCCACCAGCAGCAACATCTATAATTGATCTAAGCGATCCTATTAAACAATTATAAAATAATTGAATCATTAACCAATTTGGTAAAGCATGATGTGGACACTTCCTAAGGAGATCTTTAAATCTTTCCCAAGCTTCATATATTGATTCCTCATCAAACTGACCAAAAGATGTATAATTTCTTAGCTTAGCATTTTTTTATGGAGGAAAATATTTGGACAAAAACTTTTGTGAAAGTTCTCCGCAAGTACTGATAGATCCAGGTGCTAACGAGTTTAACCATTTCCTAGCTTTATCCCTTGATGAAAAAGGAAAGAGTCTAAGTCTGACAGCATCATTTGACACTCTGTCATATTTAAATGCAGCACACAAATCCAAAAAAACTAACAATATGTAAATTAGAATCCTTATTAAGTGTTCCTTCAAATTGATTATTTTGTACCATTTAGATAATAGAAGGTCTAAGCTTAACAACAACAACAGGATTTTGAATAGTTAAGTGAAGTTTATCTGCTGTTGGTTAGCATAATCTCTTAAAGGTCTTGGTAGATGTTCATTTTAGTTTCTTTGATTATTTAAATTGTTTGTCATGTTGTGAGAATTTTCAGATTTTTTTGTTGTTTTCGAATTTTTTTTATGGTACGCTCTAATTCTGAATCGTAAGGCACTAAACCTATGGATACAATACTACACATATAAAATCACACTAAAAACACTTAAAAGTAAGCAAACACACACAATTGCAAATTATAAATTAAATGTTTTAAAGCACTACAAATTTTACAGTTACTGTTTTTATACCTTCCCCAACAACGGCGCCAAAAACTTGTCCGGTGCGCTGCCGCTATCGTAAATATTCAAGGCCACAATAAGATTAATTTAATAATTAGGCAGCCACTCGTATATGCATGTATACTGACCCACTTTTTAATGTTTACAAAAATAGCAACGACACCAAAAACTTGATTCCGCTTAATATATATTTAATTTTATGATGGAATGTATAATGTGTATTCTACGCAAGTATACGTATCATATCAAGTAATACAGGGCTCTAGTGGAGTCCTGGTTATCAATCCCACAGGGAAGTTTTAAAAGATTTGTAATGACTAAATTTAAAGGATTTACTTACTAATATAAGTATACGGAATTTAGAATACTTAACTAAAGCGATCTAAAGTAAACTAATGCTTTAAATAAAGTCGATTTAAAGATTTCGTAAAAAGTATCCTTCCCCTTGTTTTTAGAAACTTAAGTGAATGATGAATTCAAATAGATTTTTTATCGTATTGTGACAAATAGGAGCATTCCTATTTTTTACCCTTTCGTCCGAGTGCAAAGAACATCGACTAGTCCTATGCTTGATTACCGAATTTGCGGCTAGCCGGGAGGATACTCGTCGCCACTTCGTAGCTCCCATGTTCCCCTCACCCGAGGGCTAACATCTACACTTCAGCTCTCAAACAATAGGACCAAATCGAATATTTTAGTCCGTCACACTAAAATGTCCAATTCTATGTCCGATAAATAATATTTCCCTATTTATTTGCACCCTCCTTCCAAGGCTTTTGACTTCCCCGAATATCGGATGTAATCTTTACTATAGTTGATAATTCAACATATTTTAACAATTCAATTGCCGGATTGAAAGTAAATTAAGTTTTAAGTAAAAGATTATCACAATTTATTTTAATATATTAGGCAATTCTATTTAATTTCATCAATTCACATAATTTCATAAACAAGAAGAAAGACTAAGAAAACTACTCATAATGCATGGGAATTAAATAAAGCATGAATTTCATTTAAAGTTAACAATAATAAACAAAGATACTTATCTCAATTTCCTCCCCAGCGTACTCTCAAGTTCCTTCGACTTTTCCTTCTAAGTACAAGTACACTTCTTAACTCACTACTTACACTTACTCACACAAAACTTCAACTTAGACTCAAAAGCACACTAATGAATACTCTAAGACTCCTAAAATGTATACACACTACATACTAAAATTCGTCCTCTATTTATAGTAGGTAGACAAGGTCCAAGGGGTACTTAAGCACCTCTTCAAAAGCGTCCTGTGTTCGGTGCATCCGCATTTTGAACGGTCTCGCTGTCGGTGAGAAACAACCTCGCCGTCAGCGGGGCTACTAGAAGGTCTTCAAACCACGCGATCTCACTATCGGCAGGCTCGGGCTCGCTGTCGGCGAGGTAGTTGCAAACCTTTAAGAAATTCTCTTTATAATCTCGCCGTCGGCGGGCTCGATTTCGCCGTCGGCGACTTAGTTCATTTCGTATGTATTTCTTCCTTTTTGATCCAAATTTGCTCTATTTTATGCTTTTTTTCATCCATCACTTATAAATCTTCGTTCCTGCAATAAAATAAAGAAAATACCTTTCTTTAAAGTGCAATTTCATAAAAAATAGGTATGAATTTCTTAACATATTTTTCTGTGATCATATACATATCGTTCAAGTAATACAGGGCTCTATTAGAGTCCTGGTTATCAATTACATGAGGAAGGTTGGAACTTTTCAAAGTATAGTATATAAATGAAATCCAATACTCAATTAACAATACAAAAAGTTGCTAGTATAACGATGACTAAAAACTAAGTTAACTAAAATTACTTTCTAAATTTCTAAAGAGAATTAACTAACACAGACGAAATTTTGTATTGAAAGGTTAAAATATGGAAAAACATCCTTCCCCTTACAATGATACTATGATGAGTGAATGATATTGATTGATAATAAACTTGTATTGTGCCAAATAGGAGAATTCATATTCTTCAAACTCTTCAGAGTACTTCCTCTTCAGATTTATATAAAGAACATTGGCAAATTTTATGCTTAGTCCTTAAATCCATGGTTAGGCTAAGAGGATACTGGCTGTCACTTCAGAGCTCTGATGCACCAAAAATATATACGATTTTTGCTCTATGATTTTACTTATTTTTGGTGATATTGTACTTTAAAGGAAGGTATTTTTCATGATTTGTTGCAGGTATGATGATTTTAAGTGATTGGAGTAAAAAGAAGCAAAAACGGTGCAATTTGGAGCAAAAACGAGCTAGAAAATAAATTTTGGCTCGACACATTTCGATAAATCTTTCTATGTTTAATATCTTTTACACTTCTTGCATATTTTGAATTAGATTACTCTTTAAAGAAATGTTATTTTTATGCTTATTTTGTAGGGCTATCTGTTAGGAACACAACGCAACTGAAAAGGTGTGAATCGGAGCTGAAACGGAGCCAAACGGAGCAAAATAGTGGAACTACGCAGAGTGGGCGCCGGGGGCGCCCAAACCAGCACCAGCAACGCCAGAAACCCGAGACCACAAAAATAGGGCGCCAGCAGTGCCCTATTCAGCGCCGGCGGCACCCAAGACGGTCTGGATGCCAAATTGAGCGGTTATTAGCCATATACATCGAATCTGGATGCTTTTTGGAAGGTTTCTTCATGCATCTCTTGGGAAATTCATTCCTACACGATTTTAAATCGAATTTGAAGCCAAAAAATGGGGAAGATGATAGGGAAACTTGGAGAATGCTTAGAGATCTTAGAATAGGAGTATAAATGTAGATTTTCACCTTTTTAGAGAGATTGATGAGGGGATTTTGAGAGAATCTGTAAGAGAATGTTCTAGCATTGCATGGATCGGCAGAAGACTTTGTGGGAGAGATTTTCATCTTTATTTCAAGGGGAAAAAGCTAAGTATTATATTCTTCATTATCTTATGATTTTGTAAACACTTATTTTGTGGATTTTCTTTAAAATGAAATTTTTCGTTGTGTTTTCTTCGTGTTTTGCGATGTCTTTCTCTTACTCTTCCTTCTTGTTTGGAAATAGTGGCATAAGAAGATTATGTCATTGTTTTCATTCTACTTTCTTTTGCAATGAGTAGGATTTATGTTTAGGAAATTGGGATGCTTGATAAAAGATGTTTTAATTATAAATGTGATGGTTTTTACTTGCACTTCATTTACATTACAAAAAGAGCCCGTTGAATTGTTAAAATTTGTTGTAATTGCATTGTCTCAAAATGGTGGTGTAATTCTCAACAAAGTGGAACCACATTCAATGTCAATGAATGAGTTATGTAGTTCATGGGGATAAGTACAAATAAATAGGGAAATATGGTTTCGTAGGCGTCAAATTAGAGGTTTCAGGGTGACATGCTAAGATCCCCAATTTGGTCCTAAAGTTTGGTAACTAAAGTTAGGGTTAGCCTTCAGGTGAAGGGCAATGGGAGCTCTGAAGTGAGATCCAGTATCCTCTCAGTCAAACCATGGATTTAGAGACTAAGCCTAGGATTTGCCAATATTCTTTATAGCACTCTGAATAGGGGGTACTCGGAAGAGGGTAAAGAATAGGATTGCTCCTATTTGACACATACAATATTTAATGCATCTTATTCCTAAACTTTATCCAATTCATTGCATAAGAATAGTAGATTTTATTATCTTAAAATTCACCAAAAAAGTTTATCCAGAAAGGATTATCTTTAGAAGTAATATTTGCATTTAGGAATAGTTATTATTCTTACATATAATTGTCTGCATTTAGGAGTAGTTGTTAGAAACACCACTTATATCACCATTCCAAACTAAGGTTGTTAGTAGTAGTTTAGAATTTGACTAAGAACCACTTACCTCGCTTCCCTGTGAGATCGATAAACGGGACTCTATTAGAGCCCTGTATTACTTGATACGATATGTATACTTGCGCTTGAAATTTTGACTTTACAAAATCATTAAAAATATATAAATCTGATGTCATAAATTCTTACATGTAAAAAAGTCGCATCAAGCTCCCACTTCCCTTCACTTAAAGGCTAACCCTAGCTTTAGTTACTAAACACTAAGAACAAATTAGGGATTTCAATCTGTCACTCTAAAATCTCCAATTCGACGCCCATCAAACCACATTTCTTTATTTATTTACACTCAATCCCCATGAACTACATAACTCATTCATGGACATTAAATGAATTCTCTACTTTTGTTGTAGAACACTTAGTTTTCTCAGATTGAATGTTTCACAATAAGATTTTAACAATTCAATTGGTCAGATCAAAAAACAAATGAAGTACAAAGTGAAAAATCATCACAATTTCTTAGCATTTAAATGACACATCAAATCTATATCATCACTTCACCATATCTCATTGCAAGGAAAAAGACAAAGAAATCTACTCAGAATTTATGAGGAAGATACAACAAAACATGAATTATATATATACATATAAGCAAAGTCATACAAACTACAAGAATTAAATATAACTTATCTCAATTTCTTCCCCAAGCAAATCCCTTAAAGTTTCTTTGAATCAATTTTCTCTCTTCATAACAACACTCAATTCTCTTTAAAATAGTAAGGAAGAAGCAAACTCTCACTTTCCTCCTTCTCCTATACTCTTTAGAGAAGAATCCCTCACAAAACAAGACTTTTACTCACTTTTACACACTCACTCTCCAAAACCCTAACACACTTTACTTACACCAATATGACTCCTCTCCCTCTCTTATCTCTAATTCTTGGCGTCCAAATCTATCTCAAATATTTTAGAAACGAATTCCCCAAGAGTTTCCTCAAGCAACCCTTCAATAATCATCCAAATACATTGAATTTGGCCTGCACTGACTTAGGGCGTCGTCGGCGCTGTTCCGCCATAATATTTTATGAACTCTATGAAATTGGGCATCGGTGGCGTCCATTCAGGCGCCTTCGGCGCCAGTAGGCTGATTTTGTAATTTTCTTTTTTGCTCCAAATTCATTCATTTTTGCTTCATTTTGCTCCAAACACCTAAAATCACCATACCTACAACAAAACATGAAAATAACATTCCTTTAAAGTGTAATATCACAAAAATAAGTACAAATTATATATATGAAAATCTGACATACTTTTAGTGCATTATGGTGGTATGAAATCGTTGTCCCCCCAAGGCTGATATTGCCTTAAAGTCTCCCCATGAATATTAAAATTGGGGTAGTAAGGCTGATTTTTAAAAAAGGTGACATCCATAGTGTTGTAGGTTTTTCTTGTGAGAGGAGAGTAGCACTTATATCCTTTTTGAAGAGGCGAGTAGTCGAGGAAAATACATTTAGTAGATTTAAGGTCAAGCTTGCTACGATTGTGTGAATGATTGTGAACAAAGGAGGAGCAACCGAATACTTTGGGAGGTAGATTTTGGGTAATTGCCTTGGTGTGGGGAAATGACTTGAGAACGAGTTGGACTGGACTTTTAAATTTGATGACCCAAGAAGGCATCATGTTGATGAGGTAGGCTGCAGTAGATACAGCGTTACCCCAAAAAACCTTAGGCATGTTAGAGGAAAACATGAGGCAGCGGGCCACCTCGAGAAGGTGGTTGTTCTTGCGTTTAGCGATCCCATCTTGTTGAGGAGTGTCGACGTAAGAACTGAGATGGAGGATGCCTTTATAGGAGAGATAAGAGCCAAGGACGGAAGCAAAGTACTCCTTTACATTATCAGTCTTGAGTGCTTGGATGAAGGTTTGGAATTATGTTTCGATCATTGAGTAAAATTGTTCAAATATGTGACAGACTGCAGATTTATCTTTCATAAGAATAACCGCGTTAGGCGAGTGTGATCATCAATAAATGAGACAAACCACCGAGTCCTGGTAAGGGTTGCAACACGGGATGGGCCCCAAACATCAATGTGAATGAGTGTAAAGGGCCGGGAAGAGGTGTAACCAACACGTGGAAATGACGTGCAAGTGTGTTTGGCAAGTTGACAAAATTCACATTGAAAAGAACGAACATCTTTATTGATAAATAAATTTTGAAATAGTTTTGCAAGATATATAAAATTTAGATGGTCGAGACGAAATGTCATAACATAATCTCGAAATCTTTATTGACACTAGAATTGAAGACAGAATGATAGGTAGACAAATGTCCGTAGCGAGGTCGTGGTGGTGAAGCACCATTGATGACGTAGAGAACCGAGCACAACTCAGCATTGCCAATCGTCGTCCCCGAGTCCGCATCCTGAAATTCACACGTGATAGGGGAAAATTTTGCCATACACCTCAGATCACTAGTTAACTTTCTGATAGATATTAAATTGCAATTTAAGTAGGAACATGAAGCACAGATCAGAGTAAAATTTTTTGGGTGATGCGCACGAAGCCAAAGCCGGTGACTTTGGAGATAGAGTCATCGGCAACACGGATGGTGAAGTTGTCTCCGCACGACATATAGTCATGGAGAAGGGAGGCATCGCCAGTCAAGCGATGAGAAGCGCCGGAACAGATAATCCACTGACAAGAGGCGAAGGATATTTCTTGGGAGGAAGAGGAAGAAGTCGTCATACTGAAAAAGATTGGTATGTCTCTTATACCATGTAAGTTTTAGAGAATGAATTGAGAGAAGTGATTGAATTCTTTCATATAATTTTTGAATACATAACCTAAATTTATATACATGATGACCAGCTTGAATGGTGGAATAGATTCCACAATTATGGTAATTTCTAAATAGGAAAATATCTAATAAAATCTGTTATAATTAGGAAAATATCTAATAAAATCTGACCTAATAATAGCAATTAATTGAGTGAATAATTCCTAATAAATAAAAAATAATTGCCTCCCAAAATTACGATGATTCTACAATAACTTCTAATAAATACAAAATAATTGTCACCTAAAATTACGATAATTCTACAATATATAAACGAGTAGAACACGAACAATGATATTTTTTAACAAGCTGAGTCTGGACTCGCTCAAGCTCGGCTTGATTGCACCTCTAATGGTTGCATGAATGACTAGGGTAATAGTTTTTTGTTTGCGAATAACTCATGTTCGGCTCGCTAAGAAAAAAGTTGAGCACGAACAAACTTATTTATGTTTGAAATAAACAAGTCGAACACGAACAATGATTTTTTGTTTGCTGAACCCAGGCTCGCTCGAGTTCAGCTCGTTGACACCCGTAATACCCGTATGGTTGAGCGCATGGGCGTCACTACAATGACTCATGATTGAGATTGCTTGCCTTAACCATTAAGGGAAAAAAAAAAAAACCAAAATGAGTTGAATACTTATAATGTGATGAAGAAAGCCTACAAAAATTCAAAAAATACACTTGGTTTGTATAGGTTCATGTTCCATTTTAACAATAATCCAAAGGAATCTTATCATTATTCTTAGGTTGTCTTTTTGTATAAATTAAAAGTACATCAACTAAAATGTTTTCTTATTTTCTTCATGCACAATAGTTGATTATGATGTGTTTGTTATGATATATTGTAGAATCTAAGTTTACCAACACCATTAAAGTAAGGCGAAATTTTTGAAAAGACATCCTTAAATTTTCTTTTTTTAAATCGACACCGAAAAATTCTTGCATTTTGTTTTTTAGTACAAAATAGAAAATCTGCGTGTTAGGAAGGAAAATAGAAAAAATTAAAGTAAAATAACAGTAAAAATAAATAAATTATGGGCGTTTACATACATACCACTCAATTACTATGTATTTACATATCCAACATCTAAATTTTAATTTTTACGTTTCACTTTTATAATTGTAATTTAGGGCCTTATAAATGTAAAAGTAATTAAAAAAAAATTGTATAATGAAATTTATGTACGTATGTCCTTTTATTTCACAAATTTTGTCTTCTTCAGTTTCGGTACAAATAAAAATTTAGGGGCATTTACATATATACCACTCAATTCGTATGTATTTGCATATCTAACACCTAAATTTTAATATTTACATTTATTATTTTTACATTTTTACATTTATAATTAAAATTAATTTAGGATGTTATAAAAGTCAAAATTAGTTTAGTGTGTTATAAATGAAATATTCAGAAATGAAAAAATTAAAATGTAAAAATATAAATGTAAAAATTAAAACTATACAAATATTTTTTTATGATCATAAATGAGTAAAGCATCTGCTTATTTAACAACCGTTATGTATAAGAATAATTAAGCTTATAGCTAAGAGTAGTTTGTCTTAACCTATTACTCTAGTCGTAGCAAATGCATTAATTAGCATACAAAGGGCATAATTTGGTCGAATTTAGATTGAAGTCCAATTATAAACCCATAAATAACTTTCATGGGCCATTACATATATTCACATACCTCATAGGCATAAAGTTCCTCCCATTTGTTATGTGAAAACAATGCAGAAGCGTAGAAATTCACATAACAACAACAAAACACAAAAGATTTACGTGGTTCGACGTTAAGCTGATTCGCCCATGTCCATGGGGAGAGAGATTTCACTAGCAAGGGGTGGGTAGAAAGAAAAAGGCCAAGGCTTACAACTTACACTTCTCACCATCACTATCTCATAAGCCCTAAGTCCCCTTTATAAAGGAGGGCGAGGGCATACAAGTAAATAAAGCCAAAAGAATAAATTGCCCTTAATTGCAATTAAGCCATAAATTCAACGATCTCCACCTCATCTCTTACTTCTAAATAAGTGAGAGATGACCAAATGAGCTCCAAACTAGACTACAGTTGTATCAAGATGATTGCTTACCTACCCCTCCCAAAGGGATCATGTCTCGCATAGTTCCTCAAAATGCCAGGCAGGGCAACCAATCTTAAGCTCAAATGTTCACCATACTCCTGCAGTAGGTGAACTTTTGAACTAGTAGTACCTTCATGAGATTGTCTGTTATATTCTCCTTTGTTTCTAACTTCTTCAAGAAAACTTTGCATTCTTCAACTAAGTACCAAACAAAGTGATACCTCACATTAATGTGTTTAGTACGAGCATGATCAATTGGATTAATGACAAAAAAAAATTGCACTCTAGCTGTCACAGAACATCATCAGAGAATTCTAATCAACTCTCAAGTCATCCAATAGACCTTGCATCCATATTGTTTTCTTCATCGCTTCTGTGACTGACACTTAGCCTCCGTAGTAGACAAAGTAACATAGACTAAAGAATTGACTCCAATAGATTAAATATCCTGCTAATGTGAATACATAGCCAGTCGCAGATCTCCAACTATCCATATCACCTACATATTAAGTCAGTGCACCCTACACATAAATCTGCTCTAGATGACTGTCTGTCAAATATCAAACTAACATTAATTGTACTCTTCAGATACCTCAGAGTAGTCATCACAGCTTGTCAATATTTCCTTCTCGAATCATGCATGAACCTGCTCAGTACACCAAAAACTGTTTGTGGAATGTTCGATATAGTACAAGCCATGACATACATCAAACTGCCTACTGCACTAGCATAAAGATGCAACTGCATATCTTTCCTCTTTCAATCATCTTTAGGACATTGATATGAACTCAACTAAAATTGAGATATAATGAGTTAACTCACAGCCCTGCTCGAGTCATCACCCCAAAATTTCGTTAGTACGTTCTGACCATAAGCTTCTATTGAAAGTTAAACCTTTATAGATGCCTTGTCCCTGAGAATCTCCATGCCAGTAATTCTTTGAGCTTCACCAAATTCCTTCATTTAAAAATGTTTGGACAATTGATTTTTCATCCTTTCAAGCTCAATCTGACTAGCATATGCAATCAATATTTCATCAATATAGAGAAGCAAATAAATGTACTCACCATTGGCCAACTTGTTGAAATATGCGTAATAATAATGTTGACTTTTTGTGTACTTGTGTACTCCTGTCCTCTCATGAACTGAACAAAAATTTTTATACCATTGTCTCGACCTATAAAAAGACTTATCCATATTACACACTAGGTTTTTTTCATGCTCTATATGCAGGCTGCTGTAACGTGCAGATCTTCTCTTGCAATTACCCGTGCAGAAATATAGTTTTAACATCGAGCTGTTCCGAGATCAGACCTTTCTGTGCTACATGTGCTAAGAGAACATGATTGATGGATTCTTGACCACTCACCTAGTCATAATTAATCCCTTTTTGTTGTGTAAAACCTTTTGCCACTAATTGCCTTGTACCACACATCTGTTATATAAGAACCCTCATCCTTTGGTAGATGTTTGACCACTCACCTCGTCATAATCAATCCCTTCTCGTTGTGCAAAGCCTTTTGCCACTAATCTTTCCTTTTACTGCACATCAAATCCATGGGATCCTTACACCCAGTTGCACCCGATGGCTTTCCTTCCTGGAGAAAGTTTCACCAACCTCCAGGTACCATTCTTATAGAGAGTTTCCATCTCTTCATTACCATTATCGCACTCTAAAGATCACAGCCTGGGCTCTCCACAATTTTTTTGTAGTGACAGGGAACAACTTTCTCTATGATTGAAAGTGTAAATGTAATGTGATCCCTCAACTAAGTTGAATTTGGGACATTTTGGAGCTTGGTTCAGCTTCTAGCAATAGATTCCTTAGTAGAAAACTCATCCTCAGTGTCTTCTTCTGCTTCCTACTGAGCACTATCAATATATACCTCATAAGCCGAAACTAAAACAGATATCTAATTCAGAGTGGACAAATTCTATGGACTAAATGGAATTTCATCAAAATCCAACTTCTGCAGCATATATGTGGTCTCAGTAGAATTCTCCACCTACTCTGTGTCCCATGTTTTCAGTAAGCTTGCCTCATTGAACTAACATCCCTATTAATTACAACCTTCCTTTCTAACTCAACATACAGCCTAAAGCCCTTCACTTCACACATGAAGCCAATAAAGATTGCCTTCTTTGCTTATGGCTCTAGTTTGTTATTCTGCACGTGGTAGTAAGTTGGACATCTAAACACTCTCATGTGCTTATAATCTCTAGCAGAATGTCCAGACCATATCTCCTTTGAGATCTTCTTCCCAATAGTTGTAGATGGTCGACGGTTCACCAAGTGGCAGGCATATTCTAAGGCCTCGACCCCATATATTATATCCAACCCGGTATTTGATAACAACACCAATCCTTCTTTACCAAAGTTCAACTCATCCTCTCTGCAACTTGTTTTGTTGTGGTATCTTGAACCGTGAAATGACGCTCTTTCTCAGTTATCTGACACTCTTGAAAGAAGAAATCTAAATGTATTCGACCAAATTTTCTGATCTGAAACATCAGAATATTTTACCAGTATGAATGTCTTCATCATGTCCCAAAAATCTGTGTTTAACTTACTTTAAAATATCTTTTGTACTGTGGATGACAGTTAAAAAGATACACGTGTCTTCTTGTAAAATATACAATGTTCAAAGCAATCAAGCTTGTTGGTGCTCACTTCTTTAATAATTCCTTCTTCACCAAAAGCCTGAAGTGAAGCCTCTCCAATATATGAGCTGATCGTATGTGCCACAACATGGTGGCTTCAAAAGAAGTATAAGCAACAACACTTGTCCCAGTCCCTGTACTACCCTGAAGATAGTAAAAATTGTGATGATGAATTCTCTTTATAAAAAACTTTGCTCCATGACATATCCTCAGAAATCCTGCCTCAACAACTATCTTATAGACCTTAGACTCTATAGCCCCAACTGATAGTAAATACTTCTTGTTATCTGGAACATGTTTAATATCGATCAACTCCCTTACAGTACCATCACACATCCTGATAAAAAATACTCCCTACACCAATAGTACATCAAGCTTGATCATTTGTCATAGTCACTGTACCGCTATCAAGCTCTTTGTACGTATAGAATCACCATTGATGAGGACAAAATGATAGGTAGCTTCTCTATCTAGAATCCAACCTAAACCGTCTATAAACAAACTATAAGAAATTGCATATAATAATACATCTAAATCCTACTCTTCAAATATGTTCACATCGATATTGTATTTTGCCTCAGATGCAACTTTATTTCTCTTGTCCTTCAACTTTGGATAATCTTTCTTCTAATGATTAGTCTCTAAACAAAAAAAAAAAGAAAAAAAAACCTGATTTTTCTCAAGTCTGCACCCGCGAGACTTGCCTCACTTTTGAGAAGCGACACCGATGCCACCTTTCTTTATCATATTCTTGTTCAACTTCTCAAATCTGTCATGTTGGAGTGTAAGTGCCTCAGCTAATTCCATCCTTGCTTGTCCCTTTAATGGAACTCATGATTCAATAACGACATAGGGAGCGAATACAACAGAAGTCATTCAATTGGTCATCAATAGTACCCCCGTCTCATTTGAAACATGTAGAGTTTATGTTTCATATAGAGATGATTCTCTATACTTTTTGTGAGATATTTGGTCTCCAACATCCTCAACAATTTCCCTGCAGAAGTCTCCATCATCACCTCATATTTGTATTACTGGCTCAAAGTAATTTCTGCTCAAGCGACAAGCACTCTGGTTTATCTTCAACCAATCACTCTCTAACATTTTTCAGAACATTCCTTGTTATCCAAGACTTACTTCAGATCTAGAGAATAAAATGCATCACTCACCTCACATCGACACATGTCAAAGTTCTTTTTGCCATCAAATTGTCACGTCGATTTTGAAGGGATGTGTAACTACCTGCTGAATCGATTTTTCCACTACTATAATGGACGTTGAAACACCTGACATCGTGCTGTAATTCATTGTTTCTATTTTTGAAACCTCTTTCCCAAAAAAAAAAAAAATTCTCTCACATAAAACCCATAAAAAAAAAAAGAAATCAACAAAAAAAAAAGTCACATGAAGGATAAATATTTTCCTTTTTTCTTTCTTTTTTTTTTTTTCAAAATTCCTTTTCCCTGTTTTCTAATCCACGCAATTGTTGTTCCCCAAATCAATTTCCGTAAAAAGGACCAAAATTCCTTCTTTCTAAAAGGAAATTACCTTTTTCTGGTTTTCGAAACAGTAATCCCGAAAAGCTTTAACAGAATGATTCTTTTTTTTTTATATATATAACAAAGATTCTTTTTTCTTAATGAAAACTCTCTTTTTTCTTTTCAAAAAAAAATAGACTTCTTGTTTTGAAATAATTTTTTGCTAAGAAATCTTTTCCTTTTAATCTCCTCTGATCCACGCGATAACAGCAGCTTATCTTAAGAAAAGGTTTCATATTTTTTTCATGCACTTGAAGCTTTCGTCGCCTATTCCACATGATCTCCGGGTAGACCGCGCCTTCGCCTCTTTCACGTCGACGCCTCTGCCTGAGCCGCCACCTGCTGCTGGAACTGTCTCCAGAACCATTCAAATCTGCTCGCAAAGCACGTTGGACTACGTGCTGCAATAAAGATCAACACAAGCCAAATTTGCATGCTCCAATCACAGACCTGAAACTCTAATACTAATTGTCATGCAGAAATAATGCGGGAGGATAGAAATCACACAACAAAAATTAAAGACAAAAAATTTATGAGTATTTGACGTTAAGTTGATTGGCCTACACTCACAAGAAAGGGGATTTCACTAGCAACGGATGGGAAAAAAGAAAAAGACTAGAGGTTACAACTTACACCTCACCATCACTCTCTTATAAGCCTCAAGCCCATTTTATTGATGAGCATTAGGACATACAAGTAAATAAAATCCAAGACTAAATTACCCCTAATTACAATTAAACTATAAATACTACACCATCATCTTCTAGATGTCGATATCATCGTGTGCTAATTATCGAGGTGATATGTCGACCTCGCCTGCTAGTGTGCCGCTGTCAGTACCAGCTACCAAAGTAGTCGAGCTAAGTGATCTGATGACATCGCCCTATTGATGTGCTAGCTGTCCGTACCCATTATCGAAGTAACCCGCCGACACTACCTTCCGATCTTTTTGTAATCATATCTCAAGATTAGCCAACAGCCGAAGTCAAGGACATGCGTCTATGCATATTTATGGCCCACTAAACACCAATATCCCTATCTTTTCAATAGGACATCATGAATTTGCCTTGTACTGTATGGTCTAAGCATTATTATTCATATTTTCTGCCACCTTCATGGGACAATGATGGAGAACTAGTGGAAAGAGAAATAAATAAATGGTGGCACCGGTGCCCCACCTTCGAAGGGAGGGAATGCCATAACTTCCAATATCCTATCATCATCTCTTGGATCCAATCTTTTTTTAGAGAACAGAGAGATCAATGATTGTAACGAGAATTTCCACTCCATTTTCTTTTGTTTGACGCCCTTATCTAACAATATCTCTTCTCACGAACGATAAAGAACCCTAAATCTTAAAAATATCCAACACCAACAAAATACAAAAATAACACCAAATGATACCTCAATTTTGTTTTCCAAATAATTATAAGATGCAGATGCAAAATCTTATAAAAGATTCTATGTTTTCTCTCCTTATTTTACACTAATCTGTTTGGAGCAGCTGCAACTTATTTATAAGCTACTATGTAGTAGTTGTGCCAGGACACTGTTGCGCAGAAGCTTTTGTGCAAAAGTTATGACTGTTTGTTTTGTGCAGTTGTGCAACAGTTGAACTGCAGTTGTATATGAACAAACGATTTTTTTGCCCTGTAGTATACTGTTGTTTATAACGGAATCAGTCTTGCTTGCACATTTTGTACTTGAAATGAAATATCCTGAAATTTTACAAAATAAAATTGGGGCCTAACAAAAAATAGCGAGTAACATAACAAATAAAATAAAAAAAAAGAATATTAAAATAACAAGTAATATTATCATAATGTTGTTTTTAAAGTGCAGCTGATTAATTTCATGAGATAATCACTCTTCCAACAAATCTCTTCACGTCTGGTAACTATCGGCAGTGGAAGCCTCGAACTAATCTGCTCAACCAAAGAAGTCAAAGTTCTTTGTTCTAGTCCTCAGACAATTGTAAAATTGTTTCTCATAGCTATGTGTCTGTCGCAAAGTAAAATGAGAACATTGCAATCCACAGTAGCAGCATAAAGCTCTAGAGACAATAAAAGCCACTACCACCACACCGACAATCCACCACCAGTATAACAACAACACACCACCACCACCAGTCCCACATACACACACCAACACCACCACACCACCACAACCACAACCACCACAATCAGCCCAACTCACAACCATCACCACAGCAGCAAGCTAATACAACTACATCATCAACATACCACCACCACCACCACTCCCATATACATACACCAACACCACCACAACAACACTACCACAACCACCAAAACCAACCCAACTCACCACCAACACTACACAAACATGCTACCACCACCACACCATAAACAACCACTACTCCCATATTCATACACTTACACCACCACAACAACACTACCAGAACTAACCCAATTCACCACCACCACCATAACAACAAGCTACCAGCATTACACCATCACCACAACTTCCCTCTACACATATCAACACAACACATAACACCAAATGTCACGGGAAAAAGTAAATTCAACACCACCAACATAACAAAATCAACAAACTACCACCACATCCGAGAAAGAGGACAACTCGCTACGACCATCCTTCCAAAGGCTAACCCACCAAGACCAATATACCATAGAATAACAAATGCAATAGGTAACCCACAACTGAAAATGGAGCAGCAAATTCAATAGGTCAACTCACAACAACCAACAAACTAAAGAACAAAATGAGCAACCTAACCTCCAAATGTCACAGTGAAAAGAAAATTCTAGGTATAACCGCTTTAAATAGGAAACCAAATAGAGTAAAGAGCAAGCTAGTGAACCAGCACATTTATAGAGAATTACATTACATTTCTTTTAGAGGCCACAAACTGGAATAAGCAATAAGCAAGAGAAAAACCACAACTGCAATAGGCAAGCCAAATTTCATTTCATTTAGAGGCCGGAAATTGCAATAAGCAAGCCAAATACCCCAAATCTATAAAGAATCAGAAACCGAAAAGAGCAAAAAGTCACAAATAACAAATGAAAAAATGGCACACAAGGTAATGAACCTCAAATCACATCCTTCCAACATAGAGCAAAGCCACAAGTTGTAAAGTGCAAGCCACATAGGGCAAAGCTCAAACCGAAAGAAGCATACAACATAACCACAAGTCTATAAGGTAGAGGATACCATAAGAGGATGGGGAGCAGAGGAGCAAACATAGCTGGAGATCGAAGAAAGCGAGAGAGGAGAATGAAGGAATTTGTCCCACCTGAGTCGAAGATCGGAGAAAAGCGAGATATGAGAAGGGAGCTAGGGCAGAGACACGAGATAGGAGCGGGGCATTTGAGAGAGGTTTTGAATAGTGGAACACACGAGAGAGGGCATCCATGATTTATGTCAAAAAAATATGTGGACCGCTAGGTCGAACTCGTGACCCATATTTAAGCTAGATTTTTTCTAAAGAGGTGACATTTTTTATTGCATCGCAGCATATTAGTGTTAAATTTTTATTTGTGGCTCGCATTTATTTTAATAACTTATCAATATCTTATGTCATTAATTTTATAACTCATGACAACAAAAAACTCTTTATTTTCTTAACTCATAACTTATGTTATAATAAATGTTAACTTATGATAACTTAAGTTGTTTATTTTCTTAACTCATAACTTATGTTATAATAAATTATAACTTAAGCTATTTATTTGTATAACTCATGATATCTTAAGTTATTTATTTTCTTAACTCATAACTTATGTCATGATAAATGATAACTTAAGTTATTAATTTTTATAACTCATGAAAACTTATGTTATTTATGTCATAACTTATGATAACTTATGATATTTATATTTGTAACTCATGTAACCCCTAAAATGAATAGAGGTTATTAATTTATGTCATTGATTTTGATAATGAAAATCAATTAATTTATTAAATTATTATAAATCCTACTGGTTAGTAACCCCTTGATGGATGGTGGTTAAATATAGCATAATTTAGAGAATGGGTCATCTCTCTTCCTAACACACCCCGTACATTTCCCTCCATCAGACAGTACAGAAAGTTGAAATGGATTAGAGAGAGAAACTCCATCTCTTCAAGATCAAATTTTATTATCATGAATACAGGTATGTGTTACTTTATTATAGATATGTGAAAATCACGAATTTAAAAGATCTTGGTTATTATGTATTTTTAGAATTTGTGTGATAAAAATCTAACATAAATTTCTAACATGTGGTATCAGAGTCTTGATTATTAAATTTAAGATTTTTCATAAAATTTTATATTAAATTTCTGCTGCAAATTAGATCTTGAATTATACCACTAAAGTAAATTGATGTGATTAAAATTATTATTTATTTGATGTCGATGTTATGTTTAATTTGTTAGTCACTAAAGTGACCAAATTAGTAAGTTTAATAGACGTCAAATTAAATAAATTAAATTACTCACGAGTTTGTGATGCTTCTTATGAAATAATTTAATATTTTATTACAAAAATATTAAAATTTATTGATTATAAAATATTTCTGGATTGCCCAAAGGTTGATCATTTGTTTTATAATCTTTGAATATAATCGTAGTCTATTTATTTACTTAGTTAAGATATGTTTATATATACAAAGATAATAAACATGTCTAATTTGAGTATAAACAATTACCAATTATTAAATTTAAGTCGAACATCAATTATGTTTATTATAGTGTATTGTTATATCACCTAAAGGAAATTCCAATACACTATTATTATTATAATTATTATTTTAATATGATTTTATATGAATATCTATCTAAGTTTAATGTTCGAAGCATTAATGTACGAGCATGTTTTATTTTTTATAGTAACTACTCCTGTTTCTCTTCATTCGCAAGCTACATCTGTTCAAACATTCAATGGGCTTAATTTCTCTGAATGGCGTGAGCAAGTCCAGTTTCACCTAGGTGTTTTGAATCCTGAGTTGGCACTCACAACTGAGAAACCCCCTACTCTTACTGATTCTAGCAGTGTTGAGCAAATATCTTTCTATAAAGCTTGGGAAAAATCGAACAGATTAAGCTTAATGTTTATGCGAATGACTGTAGCAAACAACATTAAGTGTACATTTTCTTACACTGAAAGTGCTAAAGAATTTATGAAATTTGTTGAGAATTATTCTCAATTTGACTCTGCTGATAAGTCTCTTACTGGGACACTATTGAGTAGGTTAACTAACATGAAATTTGATGGTTCTCGTACTATGCATGAGCATGTTGTTGAAATGATGAACATAGCAGCAAGACTTAAGACCCTAGGAATGGAAGTGAATGAAAATTTTCTTGTGCAATTTATCATTAATTCCTTGCCTCCTAAGTATGGTCCATTTCACATGAACTACAACACTATGAAAGTTAAGTGGAATGTGAATGAACTACAATGTATGCTTATTCAAGAGGAAGCAAGGCTTAAGAAAGGAGCAGATCACTCCATTAATCTCATGGGTCACCAAAAAAGAGCTGTAAAGAAGCCTAGAAAGAAGAATGGAAAGGGAAAGCAAGGACTACTAAAGATTAATGTGTCGTCTGCCCCAATTCACAAAGAGAAACATAAATGAATTAAATGTCATTTTTTCGTAAAAGGCTGGACATTATCAAAATGAGTGTCAAAAGCACAAAGGGTGGTTCGAAAAGAAAGGTAAACCTTGTGTTTCTATATGTTTCGAATCAAATTTGACAGAAGTTCCCTATAATACCCTGTGGGTTGATTCTGGTTGTACCACTCATGTTTCTAATGCGATGCATGTATTTCTTACAATCTAAATCATAAACCCAAATGAAAAGTTTGTCTTCATGGGAAACTGAGTCAAAGTAGTAGTTGATGCTATTGGAACCTATCAGTTAATTTTAGATATTGGACATCATTTAGAATTTTTTCAAACACTTTATTTCCCTTCTGTTTCTCGTAATTTGATTTCATTGTCTAAACTTGATTCTATTGAATACTCCTTTAAATTTGAAAATGGTTGTTTCAGTTTGTTTAAACACAATCATCTCATATGTTCTAGTATTCTTTGTGATGGCCTATATAAGCTTAAACTTGATAACCTTTTCACTGAGACTCTGATGACTTTACATCATAATATTGGTACTAAACGTGGTTTTATGAATGAAATTTCAGCTTATTTGTGGCATAAAAGCTTGGGTCATATATCCAAAGAAAGAATTGGAAGATTAGTAAAGAGAAAAATTCTTAATGAATTGGATTTTACTGATCTTAGCCTCTATGTGAATTGTATTAAAGAAAAGCACATAAATCACACGCTTAAGAAAGCCGCCACAAGAAGCACACAGCTCCTTGAAATTATGCACACTGATATTTGTGGACCTTTTAATATTCCATCTTTTGTTTGAGAGAAATATTTTATCACATTTATTGATGACTTTTCACGTTATGGGTATGTTTACTTGTTGCATCAAAAATCTCAAGCTATAGATGCCTTAAAGGTGTATATAACTGAGGTTGAGAGACAATTAGACAGAAAAATGAAAATTATCAGGTCTGATAGAGGCGGTGAATATTATGGAAGTTACAATGAATTTGGACAATGTCCAGGTTCATTTGCTAAATTCCTTCAAACTAATGTCATATGTATTCAATACACTATGCCACAAACACCACAACAAAATGGTGTTGCAGAAACATGAAATTGTACTCTAATAGAAATAGTTATGAGTATGATGAGTCATTCTTCTTTACCCTCATCATTGTGGATGCATGGCTTAAAGACTGCTACATATTTGTTAAACAGGATTCCTAGTAAGGCAGTTCCAAAGATTCATTTTGAACTGTGGACATGAAGAAAACCTAGTTTAAGGCACCTCCATGTTTGGTGTTGTCCGGCAGAAATAAGGACATATAATCCACATAAAAAGAAACTGGACTCAAGAACAATCAGTGGTTTTTTCACTGGTTATCCAGAAAAATCTAAAGGGTATATATTTTATTATCCTAATCATAGTACAAGAATTATTGAAGCTGGAAATGCTATGTTCATTGAAAATGGTGAAGTTAGTGGGAGTTTGAAACCACGTAAAGTGGAGGTCCAAGAAATTAGGGTTCAAGTTCCTTTACTCAAAATTTCTTCTCAAGTTGTTATTCCTACAATTGTTGAAAAATTTAACAACTTACATAAATAACAAATAAATGATCAAACACCCCACAATGAAACTGTCACTGATGAATCTGCATTAGATGAAACACATGAAGTAGCTCCTGGGAAGTCTCAAAGACAAAAACGATCTGCTATTTCTGATGATTATGTGGTTTATCTACACGAGTCTGAATTTGACATAGTAGTTAATGAAGATCCAATTTTATTTTCACAAGCCATGAAAAGTGAAAATTCTTCTAAATAGTTAAAAGCAATGAAAGATGAGTTAAAATCGATGGATCACAATAAAGTATGGGATATCGTTGAATTGGCTGAAAGTTGTAAAAGAGTCGAATGTAAATGGATCTTTAAGACTAAGCGCGACTCGAATGACAATATTGAACGATATAAAGCTAGACTTGTTGCCAAAGGTTTCACTCAGAAAGATGGCATCGACTATAAAGAAACATTTTCTCCGGTTTCTAAGAAAGATTCATTTAGAATTATCATGGCATTAGTAGCTCATTTTGATTTGGAGTTACACCAAATAGATGTGAAAATTGTTTCTGAATGGGAATTTAGATGAAGAGGTCTACATGAGTCAACCTGAAAGATTTTGGGTTGAAGGAATGGAACACATGGTGTGTAAACTTAAGAAATCAATATGCGAACTTAAGCAAGCTTCATGACAATGGTATCTTAAGTTTAATGATATCATCACGTCCTTTGGATTTAAAGAAAATATTGTTGATCGGTGTATATATCTAAAGATCAGTGGGAGTAAGATAATATTTCTTATTCAGTATGTTGATGACATTTTGCTGGCTACTAATGATCTTGGTTTATTATATGAAACCAAGAATTTTCTCTCTAAGAAATTTGAAATGAAAGATATGAGTGAGACATCCTATGTGATTGGAATCAAAATATTTTGTGATAGATCATAATGATAGTTAGGGCTATCTTAGAAAATATATATCGAAAGTGTTCTTAAGAGATTCAATATGGAAGGGTGCTCAGCAGGTGTTACTCCAATTCAAAAAGAGATAAATTAAGACTTATGCAGTGTCCAAAGAATGATTTGGAATGAAAATAAATGGAAGAAATTCCTTATGCATGTATTGTTGAAAGCGTAATGTATGCTCAAACTTGTACAAGACCAGACATTAGCTTTGTTGTCGGGATGCTGGGTAGGTATCAAAGTAATCCAGGAATAAATTATTGGAAAGCTACAAAGAAAGTTTTGAGGTATCTATAAGAAAAAAAAGGACCACATGTTCACTTATAGAAGATCTAAAGATCTTGAAGTGATAGGATATTCAGAATCATATTTTGCTGGATGTGTTGATACCAGAAAATCAACATTTGGCTATTTGTTTCTTTTGGCTAAATGCGCAATCTCATGGAAAAGTGTGAAGCAGACTATCATAACTGCTTCCATTATGGAAGTTGAATTTGTGGCTTGCTTCGAAGCTACAATTCAGAGTTTATGGCTACGGAATTTTATTTCAAGACTTGGAATTATCGGCAGTATTGCCAAGCTACTGAAAATTTATTGTGATAAATCCGCAACACTCTTCTTTTCTAAAAACGACAATTATTCCAAAGGTGCTAAAAACATGGAGTTAAAAGACCTTGCTGTTAAGGAATAATTTCATAAACATAGGGTGTCAATTGAGCATATTAGCACCAATCTCATGATTGCAGATCCTTTAATGAAAGTGTTGCTACTAAAGACATTTAACGAACTTGTCGTGAGAATGGGCATTACCAAAACCCATTATTAGTTTATGTTCTTCATATTTTGACACATTGAGCTCAATTATCCTTGTTTCTGATATTTATAAATCTTATTTTTACTGTTAGTGTATACTTTATGTTGCATGATATTTAACAAGATTTGTCTTCTAATAGATATTATGAGACCATGATGTTAATTCTCATTATGCTAAGTACGTAATTGATATCGTGATACATGGAAGAGATTATATCGATAAATTGATGCACAACTACCATGATTCATATTAATTTCATACTTATTAAATAATTTATGATTTAACCAATATAATGAAGGATTTATCTTACATTTTATGCATTATGTTATGCACTATTAAAATTAAGTGAGCCAAGTGGGAGAATGTTAAATTTTTATTTGTGGCTCACATTAACTTTAAAAACTTATCAATAACTTATGCCATTAATTTTATAACTCATGACAACATAAATTTTTTATTTTCTTAACTCATAATTTATGTTATAATAAATGTTAACTTATGATAACTTAAGTTATTTATTCTCTTAACTCAAAACTTATATCATAATAAATTATAACTTAAGTTATTTATTTTTATAACTCATGATAACTTAAGTTATTTATTTTCTTAACTCATAACTTGATAACTTAAGTTACTAATTTTTATAACGCATGAAAACTTATGTTATTTATGTCATAACTTATGATATTTATAATTGTAACTCATGTAACCCCTAAAATGAATAGAGGTTACTAACTTATGTCATTGATTTTGATTATAAAAATCAATTAATTTATTAAATTATCATAAATCCTATTGGTTGGTAACCCCCTTGATGGATGGTGGTTAAATAGAGCATAATTTAGAGAATGAGTCATCTCTTCTTAACACACGCCGTACATTTCCCTCCATAAGAAAATACAGAAAGTTGAAAGGGATTAGAAAGTGAAATTTCATCTCTTCAAGATCAAATTTTATCATCATTAATACATGTATGTGTTATTTTGTTATAGATGAACAAATTTTATCATCATTAATACAGATATGTGTTACTTTATTATAGATATGTGAAAATCATAAATTTAAAAAAAACTTGGCTATTAATCATTTTAAGAATTTGTGTCATAAAGTTCTAACATAAATTTCTAACAATTAGTTTCCATCCTAAATGTTATAACTATTATATTTGTAGTCAGCCATTATAATGCATCGAGGGCGACAATGCTTGTTCAATAAAATCCCTCATTAGCAGCCACGTGAGTCTGACGAGAACGAAGACAGACGTTGATCGAGAGATTGCAAAAACTATATATATATATATATATATATATATATATATATATATATATATATATATATATATATATATATATATATATAGGGAATCCCCGTGATGAAGGTAGGGTTTCGTTATGGCGAAGCCCTGTGATTTCTTCGACTTCGTCGACGATCTTCTTACATGGCGAGCTCGAAGCGTTGATCTTCCGGCTGCGATTTAAGTGGACTGGAGGCAGTTCAGATTGGCCTCTGCCTGCTCGACGTCGACTGCTGAAACGTCCTCACGCCGACTCGTTAGCTTTGTCGTTCTGCACGACGATTGCTTCTTCCGCACTGGTTCGCACGAGTCGGCTTCACAGGTACGTCGTCTCCCTCAACGTCATCTCCTCGCAGCCCTCCGTTCATAGATTTGAACCTGCAACTGCTGGAGTTGTCTTCGGAGACTGTAACGCGAAGCATTCGCAGCCCTATTCGCAGTCTGCGTCTCGCCTAGGTGTAGCCGAGTGTGCCTGCTGTGACAGAAGTGTTTCTGCGTGTCTGGGATCCTCGGCTCTATGCGAGAAGAAGGGCCACAGTGCAGCGGCCCGAAGCGTTGTCGCTCCATGCGCTGTTCTTCAGCTTGTAGAGATTTTTGCTGACTGAAGGGACTGCTCGACCGGGTCTGTCATCATGGCAGCTAAGGTGTCTTATGCTGGAGTTGTGGGCAGCAATTCCCACAAAAACTTGGAACATCTCTTTTTTCCACAAAATTTCATGACACTGAGGTTGGAAAAAGACAGGGTGCTTTTATCAGACCGATAGGTGTTAAAGATGGGAAACATGCGTTTATCTTTACCACCCAGGAAATGAAGATTCTCTCTGATGATATTAAATTCACCTTAGTGGGGAAATTTCAATTTGGTCACCCCAAGATGGATTTAGCTAGAAAATTTTTTGAGAATCTAAAACTCATTGGAGGATGGAAGTTTGGAGTTTTGGATGGCAGACACTTACTTATTAGAGTTCAGAAGGAAGAAGATTATGTCAGAATCTTTGCTCAACAATCTCTTTTGTTTGCTGGCACCAATATGAAGCTTATCAAATGGACTCCTGATTTTGACCCATCTAAGGACCCTCCTATCGTTCCTATGTGGTTCAAACTTCTGGGACTTCCATTTAATTTTTACAAGTCATGTGCTTTGTACAACATAAGCCAAGCTCTCGGTACTCCTCTCAGAGTTGATTCACCTACCTTTGATAGGGTCTCGCCAGGTGGTGCCAGAGTTCAGGTGGAGAGGGATTTCACTCTTCCAGATGTGGATCGATTTTGGATCACAGATGGTGAGGATGGGTTTTGGCAGGAGGCTGTGGTGGAGAACAGGCCTCTCTTTTGCCAACATTGTAAAATGTTCGGGCACGTTAGGGACATTTGTTATAGACTGCATCCTTTAGGAAAAGGGCTTCTGGGCCTTCTGCTGCTGTTGGGATTTCCCAACAAAGAGTCGATGCTACCCTGGCTCAGGAGAATAGGGTAGCATCTGATGCTGATAACAGTTTACACTCAGCTGACAAGGCTGTCGGGGAGACTCCTCAACCGGTTGTACAAATTGTCACTCCGGTGACTACAGTGGTTACTGAACAAGCTGGAAGTGTGGCCCTTCCTCCTGTGGCGCAAGCCATCCAGGGGGCTACTTTAGTTGTCCACTCTAACAGATACATCCAAACTTTCAGCAGAAAAAGAAGAAATCCCCAACCCAATGCCGAACCCATCGGTATGAATTAGCAGGATCAGTCATTGGAAGAGGAAGAAGCAGAACAAGAAGAAGCAGAAGAAGAGGATGATGGAGAACATTGGCAGGTTTATCAGTCTCGATGGAAGAAGAAGCCTGGAGATACACTTCTAGTTGATGATACATTGGTTACTCAGGGCAATGGAGTAGCATTAAAGAGCTTACTATATGGATCATCAAGGCACAGAGCGAGAGTATCACTTTCTCGTTTTTAGGCATTGTTTGTGCTCTTTTTCTGATATGATCTTTTGGATCATTTTGTTAGCTTTGTATCGTAGGGGTAGGGCACCATCTATTGAACCCTCTCCTCAAGCTTCTGTATCCGCTTTTATTTCAATAAAATAAGCCCTAGGGCTTTAAATATATATATATATATATATATATATATATATATATATATATATATATATATATATAGTACAGATTTATTCATGTATTTATTTCACCCCATGTTCTTCGGTTGTCGATTGACCTCTGTTAGACTAAACTTACATGCTCAAAATTTTGGTTCCCATCCTTATCAATAACATTGGCCCATAACAATTTCATTCTACGTTAGATAGTGATGAAACAGTAAAACAAATGAGGGGACTTAAAATGTCATCTATTTCTAAGGAAAAAAAAAACAAAAAGGTTTTGATCAAAAATTAATTTAGTGGATGTAAGAAAATTTTAGATTTATTTTAATATTATTAAAATAAAAATTCATCTTGGTCACAATTTGATAATTACATTTTCTAACCAAAATCCTCCTTATTTTTAATGGCAACACACACACACACACAAATATATGTATATATACATATACATGTATACATACATATATGTATATATACGTATACATGTATACATACACACATATATATATGTATGTATGTATGTATATGTGTATGTATATATATGTATGTAGGTATATATATATATATATATATATATATATATATATATATATATAACAAAAGGCCTCGAGAGGTATATTGAAACAATGGAGGATACAAAGCCCAAAAAAGGCACCCTACCCATAAAAAGCAAATTACCGTGATAACGCAACAAAATGATAGAGATAGACTCAAAAAGTAAAGACATGCAGATAACAAGTAGCTAAGGACAAGGCAGAGACAGTTTAATCCTGCCTCTTCTTCTGTGTCTTGGAGCGGATCGAGATAGTAAATTCTGAAGAGTTGTGACATTGCCCAGAGTAGCCAAGATATCGTCAATTAAATCTCCAAGCTGAATAGTGCCCCAACCTTCTTCTTCCTCCGAGAAGTGTAGACTTGTCATTCTTCTTCTGAGGACTCGGAATTAGGGCTGTCAAAAAGCTCGTTGTTCGCGAACAGTTCGTGTTCGATTCACCAAGAAGTTCGTGTTCGATTCGTTCGATAAACAAATGAGACGAACACGAACAATTTTTTTCGTTCGGATTGTTAAACGAACCAAACACGAACAGTGATGTGTTCGTTCGTGTTCGGTTCGTTATTGTTCGAAATATAAAATAATTTAAAATAATTATATATAAAAAATTTATGATATTTTAAAAATAATTAAATATTATAAAAATTTATTATATTTTAAATAATTAAACTTCTATAAATTATAATATAAGATAAATTATTAATAACAATAATAATATTATAGTAGTAATTATATTAATTTAAATATTATAATATTATAATTAATATACTATACTATATATTAAAATAAAACCCTAAACAAAATCCTAAACCCTTATTCGGTTTGCTTCATTTTGAGGAAGTTTGGATTACCTGATGTGTACGGAATACCTGATCAATTTGCTTCATTTTGAGGAAGTATGCTATCAAAGCTAGGGCTGTCAACAAAACTTGTTCGCGAACAGTTCGTTTTGGTTCGTCAGAAAGTTCGTGTTTGATTCTTTCGATAAGCAAACGAGATGAACACGAACAATTTTTTTTTGTTCAGTTTGTTAAACGAACCAAACACGAACAATGATGTGTTCGAACATTTCGAACACTAACACTAACTCTGTTCGTTCGTGTTCGGTTCGTTTACACCCCTACTCGAAATCTTCTTGTTGAGCATAATTAGCATGCTATGTATCAAAACCTTGAACCCCTTCTCTCTCAATAGGCAGGTCGACCACAATTAGGGAGTCATCAACTACATCTGCATTAGCAGTGATAAAGTTTGGAACAGAAACTACCTCGCTAGCATTGTGAAGTAGAGGAATCAGAGTACTAATTCTAACACTGTCGGACACAGCAGCACCATTTTGCACATTATCTTAAATCAACAATACTATTGGAATCTCAGGAGGAGGTGGGGTAACGACCTGACATTGGACCTCAACGGTCGCTGACTCAGTAATTGAGACATGACAACTAGTTTCATCAATGAGAGTATTCTCCACTATTGGCAAAACATTAACAACAACATCCCCTACCTGAGAAGGGGGTGAATCAGTTGGAACAGGGCGAGTAGAGTCAATGTCTGTAGTTATGTGGGTCTCATTCAAAATAGAAGCAACTTGTGATTGTGGCCTTGTGGGTAAACGGTAGCAAATAGAGTTGTTGTGATCAAACATCCCACAATGCGAACAATAGTGGGGATGCTACCCCATCACGATCTTTTTGACAGTAACCATGGTGAGGAGGACAATCCAAATTTCATCAGGATAAAATTCAAAGATATCTCGTTCGACAAGCACACAAGCCTCAAAAGGTTTAGAGACATAGCGTAGATGTATCCACCTTAAGTGGTTTTTATCAAAGGCCGAAGCAAGCATGTACAATGTTTCATAATTAAACACATGTACCTTTAAACCTGGGAAATTAACCCAAACCGGAATAATTGGAACTCTGATTTTGGGTCGAAATATACCGACCACTTCAGTATCTTCATAAAACGGCTCTCAATTTTCAGAACTTTTTGAGTGAAAATTTAGCATAATCGGCATCATTTGAGAGCTGAATGAGGATATGTTGACCATACAAAAGTCCTATGTATATGTGTGTGTGTATATGTATATATATGCATGTATATATAGACATATAGACATATGTATATATATACACACACACATGATAAAGTTTTTGTATAATTTAATGTTTGAATGAGAAATTAAAATAAAAATGTTATTATTTTCATAAGTAATCAAGATTTGAATGTTACATCTATAATTATATATATATATTTTTATTAAAATTTTATAAATACGTGATTACTCACTTAAAATTGTGTGTCCTAGCTCTTCTACAGCTTTTATTTATATATATACAATATATATTTTTTATTAAAGAGCACATAGGCTCAATTTTATTTCACTAAAAAGTAAAAGTACATCCCGGGAAAAAGGACAAAAACACACACACACTACAATACTCAAAAAAGAAAAAAAAGGTACTTTTTCCAAACAAAAATAAGAAATACAGAAAAAAATAAAAAGACACGACAAATAACAAATAAACAGGAACACCTTACATATCAGAATGCACAATAGAGTAAATAAAATCAGGTACAAGGTTGGAAATCACCGGATTAGAAATCTTCATACCAAGTTTAGCGATCCAATCAGCAGCAACATTTCTAAATCTTTTAGTATGGTTCCAAATTATATTCATTCCTATTGCAAGCAGATTGATCTTTTTAACCTGCAAAATAATACTCCAATGACAGCTTAACTGAAACTTGCAAATGTTAAAAAGATATAAAGAATCGATCTCAATAATAAGATGATTCAAACCAAAGCCTCGAGCCATATTTAGAGCAAAAAGAACAGCTTCAGCTTCAGCAACTAAAGAGGATTCAGCAAAAATTGGAGCAGCAAACCAGTTTATAACCTTACCATTCCAATCTCTAGCAATCCCACCAATACCAGCAGTAGCTATTTTCCAGGCACCATCAGTGTTAATCTTGATATAAGGAGCAAATGGCTTAATCCATTTACCTTTATTTAAGCATTTGACCGAAAACTGAAGCTTAATATTAAGATTAACCACAATATATGCAATATAATCATTATGAAAATGATCAACTATATTAACAGATAAGCATTTAAAAATATAGGAACAAATTCGACTAAGTAACTCGCTTAACCGTAGGTTGAGAGTCATCAGTGCTTAGCATTATTCCTATTAATCCATAAAAACCAGAATACAATAGCAGGAATAGAGCTAAGAAAGGAATGCCCTCTACTATTCCAGTCCCGGAAAATGTCCAGGATAGAATTGTAGCCAACAAATAATTCCTTCCTGCCACAAACAGCAAAGATTTCTTTCCAAACACTATTAGAAAAACAGCAATTACCAAAAAGATGAAGAACATCCTCATAATGAATTTTACAAAGATGGCATCTAGAAACAATTCTCAACCCTTTAAGCTTAAGAATATCATCAACCGGTAAACAATTATGAATCAATCTCCAATTAAAAAACGATCTAGAAGGTTTAAGCCAGATATTCCAAAGCCAAGTTAAATCCAAATTCAGGAGGATAAGAATAATTAGCAACGAATAGTTTTAGTAGCAGTGTTGCCACCAAGTAATTTTAAAAACGAAGATGATAGAACTACTCCTATTAATAGGAATATGAACAATGGAAGAAGCATCAGAAAAGTTAATATAGTTAAGAAGTTTAGTAAAATTCCAGTTAGAATGATCCCAAAGATCATTAACTTTAAAATTAATATCAAAAGGGCCACCATAACTATTAGCAAGAGGACCCTTAGTGGTCCAATCATCATACCAGAAAGAGACATCCCCTTGGCCAATGTCCCAACAAATAAAAGTCTCAGCATCCTTAGACACTTTTAACAGATTTTTCCAAATATAAGAATCAGTTTTATTAGGAGTAATGGATAAATGATGTTCATATCTACAATATTTAGTATGTAACAACTGAGACCAAAAAGAATTCTCATTGTCTAAAATGAAACCATAACCTCATATAGTTAAATTTAATAGAATCGCAAGAGTACGAAAACCCAAGCCACCCTTATTGATAGGTTTACAACATTTACTCCAACTCTTCCAATGAATACTCTTCTTGCCATAACCATCCCACAAGAAGCTATTGAACATAGATTCAAGCTTCTTAATAATAATATTAGGCACATTCATCACCTGAATTGTATATAAAGGCATAGAAGTAAGAGTGCTCTTTAAAAGAGTAATACGGCCCTCAAAAGAGAGAAACTTATTCTCCCAAGAATGAAGCTTCTTCCTAATTTTTTCTAACAATCCCTCATAATGAATAATACGTTTAGCTTTCTTATCAAGAATAAAACCTAAGTACTTAAGAGGCAAAGAAGCATGTTGACATTGAGTAAAATTGGCAATCCATTGTAGTTTTTCAGTAGTAACAAATTTAGAAGCATAAAAACAGCATTTAGAAGTATTAAAATAAAGCCCAGAAGACTTTTGAAGATGATCTAAGAGCTTCCAAATTCTCTTAATAGATCTCTTATTAGAGTTAGTGAAAATAATAAGGTCATCAGCATAACATAAATGAGACACACTGAGGTCGACTTTATGAGTGAAGTTAGTAGTAGAGTAATCAGCATAAAGCTTATTCAACTGCTTAGAAAAATAATCAAAAGCTACTATAAAGAGATAAGGTGATAAAGGATCACCTTGTTTAATACCTTTAGATGCCATAAAGTGACCATAAGAGCTCCCATTTATCACAATAGAATAGAAATTATTACTGAGAATTCTGTAAATAATATTACAGAAAGCATTGTTAAAACCATAAGCTCTCAAAACATCTAGTAAGAATTCCTAGCTAAGAGAGTCAAAAGCCTTTTTAATATCCATCTTAAAAATAATTCCTTTTACACATATCAATGTCATATAAAAGTTCCTGCACAGTTAAAGCATTATCACTAATAAATCTGCCTTTTAGGAAAGCAGATTGATTCAGCTCAATGATATTACTTAAGATAGGCTGAATCCTAATAGCCATAATTTTAGAAATAAGTTTAGACACAACCGTATTAATACAAATTGGTCTAAAAGAATCCCAGGAATCACCATGATCTTTAGGAATCAACACTATATTAGAGCATTTGAAATACTTAGGTAAGTCTTTGCCACGAAAAAAATCTTGAATAATATCAACTAGTTCTATATGAATAACATCCCAACAAGATTTATAAAATTCCACATTAAAACCATCAGGGCCAGCCGATTTGCCAACATCCATATTATCAAGAGCATTCTTGATCTCTGTTATTGATGGAATAGAGGTAAGATTAAGATTATGAATATTTTCAGAAAAGGAATACACAGCAGTATCAATATGCTACAAATAACTGTTACTGCTCTGGAAAAGAGAACTAAAATAAGCAATTCCATCACTAATGATCTCATTATCATTAGTTAAAACAATACCATTAGAATTCTTAATACTTGAAATATGATTCATAAGCATTCTATTCTTAATAACAACATGAAAGAAAGAAGAATTCCTGTCACCATCCAAAAAATTAGTTTTAACAGCCTTTTGAGCATAGAAATTCTCCTCCATATTAATAGCAGCATTGAGATTTTTTGTGCTTGATTAAGAAGATCAAAAGAAACTAGATCTTGATTATAAAGAAATTCCAAATCTTTAACTCTAATATCAGCTTCTCTAACCTTTTTATCAAGGTGGCCAAAAACATTCCAATTCTAATTTTTGAGTGCATGAGCAAGCTGTTTTTGAAGCCACCAAAGTTTCTGACCAGAGTTAATAGGTTTAAGAACAAGTTTATCAACAACCCAATTCTCTCTAATAAATTGCATAAAATAGGGATGTTCAATCCACATATTTAGAAAACAAAAATGGTGAGATTTTTTAGAAAGATTATTAGAGATCTTCAAAAGAATAGGTGTGTGATCAGAAGTGGTAAAACTTAAATGATGAACCTTAAAAGCGAGAAAAGAATTACACCAAGAAACATTAAGCAAAGTATCTATCCAGCCTTTCAAACACAAAGCCACGATGCCAAGTATACATAGAGCCGTATAACCCGCATCAAAGAGTTCAGCTTCAAGAATAAGCATGATTAAAACTATCAATCAGATTAATATTAGGAGGAAGGTCCCCTCTCTTTTCATTGACAGCAGTAACAATATTAAAGTCCCCCCCCAACAAGCCAAGGAGAATCTAATGGACCAATAGAATTAAGCAAATTCCATAAATCCATTCTATCAGTTTTACTGCAGCCAGCATACACAATAGATAAATGAAAAGAAATATCCTGATAAGTAATAACCACATGAATCAACTGTTTATGATTAATAATCAAATCAACTTTAATAAAATTTTTCCAAAGAAACCAAATTTTATTATTAATATTAGCTATATAATTAAAATTACCAATCTTATGAACATATTTAAGATTATTGTAATCTTTCACCAAAGGTTCCGTAATCACCAAAGAACGATAAATGATAATGTCTAATTAAGTTTTTCATCTATTAGAGGCATTCTTATCCGCAATACCCCTAATATTCCAAAACATTGTATTAAAATTCATCATCAATTTCTTTCCCGCCTCTAAGTGATTCTAGAGGAGGAAGCAAGTATCAATATTATCAAGAATCTTACCCGTAAGTTGCTCATTTAAAGCATCGGATCGACATAGCTTAATTCTCTACTACCTTTGAACTTCTTTCTTCTGGAAGCCTTTTGAATCTGCCATTCATCTTCAGGTTCAGGCCTGAACAAATTAATATTATCTGTACCTAACATATCAGCAGCATAATCATCTACTACATCCTTTTCATTATTCAAAAGAGTGAAATCCACATTTTCAATAGCCTTTTCAATAATGGGATCAATCAGAAAATTAGATTGAAAAGCATTAAAATCAAGATTTACAGTATCTTTATGAATATTATCAGATTCTTGAACATCCTCATTAGGAATTTTATCAACATTTAGAACATCCTTGTGAGAACTATCAACAGATAATTGATCATTATTATCATCATTGTTTTGAACAACAATGATATTAGAATGATCAAGATTTGAAGCAGCAAGATTATCAGGCACTAAATTAATAATATTACCTTCTTTATGCCCAATTTTTATCTTCTCAGGATTCTTATTCTGTTGTAATTTTAAATGAGGATGAGCAATGAAACAATTAGTGAAAGAATGACCAAACATTCTACATTTGTTACAATAAGGTGGAATAAACTCCATTTCAACAGGCTGCCAATATCCAGAGCTAGCATCTTCCAGCCAAATAGCATCACAAAAAGGAGCAGTAACATCCCTTTCAATTAAAATTCGAGCAATAGAAGGACGATTGTAATTAACAGAAGCCATATCAATTTTCATCGGAGAACCAAAAATTTTCCTAATAGAGTAAAGAACTTTCTTGTTATAAAATTGTAGTTTTAATCCAGGGAAGCGAAACCAGATAGGAACTATTAGTGGTTCTTCCCTTGGATTGAAATCTACAGTCCATTTAAGAATTTTCATATACACATTATCAATTTGTATAACTTTTTTTGAAAAGAGTTGTATATAAACAGATTCATTTTCTAGCTTAATCATTAAATTCCGGCCATCAATAAGACCAACGTTCCATTTTCCGTAAAGCTTAAGATCGGAGAAAAACTTCCTTATAATCTCCATTTTAGGATGAGCATAGGTAAACTTACCTATAAGAGTATATTTCAGAGGTTCAGCAAGAAGATTAGTTTCTTCCTCAGTAAAAATAAGAGCGGGTTTACCGTTCTTTTTAGTAGCTTTCTTTAGCAGGCTATCTTTATTTTCATCACCATAATGATCCCTAAAAGAAGAAGGAAAAAGACATACATTAGTCAAAGAAGAGGAACTATCCATGTTTCCTTTCAAAGCATCAAGAAATGAAGGTCGATTAAGAGAATCGGCCATAAGAAAAAGAGAAAACTTCCTGATCTTAGAGATTAAGAGAAAGGAAGAAGAAATCTTAAGCAGAAAAACGATCAGATCCTCGCGCCGCTTCTAGGAGAGAAAACCCTAGCAGAGCTCGAAGACGCCTCCGTCTTTTCGCTTTCCCATAACGCCTTTTGGAAAAATTTTGTCACTTGTCTCGTTTTTAAGAATAAATATTTTGTAAGTTTATTGGTAATTAAAATATGAAGCACATAAGTCTTTCATTATGTAAACTCTTTAATTAGAGCTCCTAATAGTTTTTATTATTATTGTTTTTTTTTTGTTCAACTCCTATGTATTATATTTCTACCATTTAAATTTTGTTTTTTACAATTTTACCACCTAAATCTTTCATTTTACATAAAAATACCGTCATTTTTAATTTTTTGTTTAAAAAAAAAATAAATACACGATTTCATGCATATATAGCGAGGGTGGTATGCATGTAAAATATAAAATTTAGGCATTATAGATATATATACGTAGAAACTCATGAGTGGTATATATGTAAATCTTTCATAAAATTAAAATTGATTTCAGTCAAATTATCCTTGTTTATGAAAAGTCAAAAGTTGGTCGTGTTATTTACGTAAATTGAAAAAATAATAATTTTAAATGAGAAAGACTGAGCTTTTAACAATTTCTAATTGCATTTCTGTCATGCATGCTCGTTCTGTGGAGAATCTATGTGAAAGAATTTGAGGGCCGTTTAGCCGAGTGCTCTTAAAATATATCTATTATTAAAATGAAAGTATTATTACATGTTCGAGCAATTAATTAATAACCTATTGTGTTTACTTCATTATTATTAGATTTAAGGTTTTAATATAGAGGGAATTACATCATCATTTATGCATGTAAAAATGTATTAGTCGAACCTATACTATTTGCTCAAGTTTCTCATTAGTTTAGCTTTGATCATGATGAATTCGCAATAGAAGCTCATACAAACATCACTGGAGTAATATGCAGTCGAAAATTACTATGAATGCATTGACGAGATAGACAATTATTCTCTAGAGAAGAGACCGAGTCATGGAAGGAGCTCTTCGGTGAGGATAATATGATCAACATTTTATGCATCACAAAAATATATAATAAAGAATAATTATACAAAGACTTGATAAAAAAATAAATTAATTAAATAATAAATATTTTAAGTTTAAATTACTCCATCGAAAACATGCAACATGAACGCTCTCTCTCTCTCTCTTTCTCTCTCTTTTTCTCACTCTAAAGTGGCTCCTTCTATTACAATGGATAAAATAATTTTTTCTTCTATTTAATATATTACATTTACTTGGAATTTTGAATATAAATTGTAGTCAATTCATCTTCTATTAGCTAAGTCTTATTACACTCAAATAGAATTCATTTAATATATGAGCTTGAGTTTGAGCTTGAGTTCTAGTTTGCAACTAGATAAGCTTCACTCAAGAGTTAGACTTACTTGCATGCCTATTGCTGATCCAAACTTATGCAAGTATAGTGATCTATGAATGTTCTTAATCAATCATAAGCACAGTATAGGGCTCTAATTGATCATTTTCATGAACACCAAATACAATAAGATTAAAATCCAAAAAAAAAAAAAAGATTTTCTAACTAATTAAGCATTTCCAGGTAAAAAAAGAATTAGTTACTCTTTAATATCTTTATTAAACTCATAAGATTACTTCCACTAGCTACAAAATTAAGCTTTCCTCCAAGTTCAAATTAAAGAGAATATAGAAAATTTCAAAGTGAAAAATCCAGTAAGTTCCTTCAAGTAGCTTTGGAAATAATGTAATGCCATACTTCTTTATGTCATTCAATCCCTAATAATCATGAATGCGGCATTCATTTATCTAGCCACAACACTAATTGATATATAATACAAAGGACATACTTCCTCATGCATATCAATTTAATTCATGCCTTTAGTCATGTAATGTTGTAAATAGTTTCAATATAATTAAAAATTTACTAGTGCCATATCCATTTGCTCTTTCAACACTTTTGTAACTTTTTCTCATGGATACACTACAAGCAAAGTACTAAAACTGACGGCCAACATTTGTATTGCAAAAAATATTTCATTTTCCAATGGTGTAGCGATGGTTTATGATCTGAGTTATTTGCAGCGACTTAACAATAAAACATGTCTCTTATAAACTATAAAACTTTTTCTGATAGTTTTAATCATTACTGACGCCTCATGTCGTTGGTTCAAAGTAAATATTAATCGACTGGCATAATGCGTTGGTTATCCATGAACCCGCCATTAGGCGGGGTGCTAACCGACACACTATAATAAGCGACTGTTTTATCTATTTGTAATACTGTAAATTGCAGATGGTCTAATGATGCTTTATGTTTGGGTTTTTTGTGACTGCATAATTACGTAATTGTCGTCGCTTATTAACAATAATAATATTTCCGACGATTATTATTATTATCGATGCAATAAATCGTCGGTTAGAAATGTATATTAGTCGATAGCTATTTGTCGTCGGATATATTCGAATTGTCGTCTGGCGAGGTATTAACCAGGGCATTTTTATAATAAGCAACTAAAATTGTCGTCAGTAATAATATTAAGAATTGATGTATTTGAAGCCGTGTATAAGCCGTCAAAAATAATTTATTATACCGCCAAAATCGCGGCTCACCCTCTGCCTTAATCCTTTCTCCCCTCTCTCCTCTCCCTCTGAACCCCTCCCATCTCCCCGAAACCCTCGTATGTCTCATTAAAAACCATCGCCTTCTTTGCGAACCCTCGCGGTACAATCATTAAAATTTTCAATCATACTCTATTGTGCTGATTATAGCCAGATTTGATCACCTTTTGTTGCAACATCATCATTATATCTACTACAAATTGGATTGTTTAAAATTTTAGTAATGTTAGTTCCATCGAAGATCATTAATTGATCAAACATTGATTTGCAATCCTTTAAGACATCTCCCTTTAATATTGTATGCTACTGTAGCTACACTAGCCCTCTTACGTATATATTTGTGTCATATTTTGTATCCAAGTGAAAAACCAATCATAAACCTAAGCACCCCGTCTCTGCAACTTTTAACTAGATTATTCACACATTTAAACAAATTCTAAGATGAAAATGTTTCATATGACATATGAGTGTTTACTTCTCCATCCAATGTGAAAGCTGACTTAATGTAAATTTACTTCAAACACATGAACATAATATTTGAATCGAATTTCTATTTTGGAAATGTAAATTTAGATTTCTCATTAGATGATTGAGTGACACTCTTATGGCTTATGAAATATTTCTTTTTCGGTATTTTTTCATAGGTGTAAACTCATATAGTAAAAGTTGTTGGAACGAGAATACTTATGTGGATATGTGGATTTACACTTGTAAAAAAAATGTGAAAGAAATATATTCGTGAAAGATTTGGTGTAGCAACAGTGACATCCATGATGAGAGGTAAATTATGGATAAATGTTCACCGATTATTGGTATTCAACAACCTTAACAGCCTTAGTAGGGTTGTTAACTTTCTGACTTCAACGCTATCTAAAATGTTCACTCTTCTTAAAATATGTTGAATATTGTCAGGTTTGATCATCTTTTGGTACAAATCTACCATTAGATGTACTACAATAATAAAAAATAATGTATTCAGTTGAATGCAATTTATAATCTGCTGATTATTCTAAGATTTGAAGGTACACATGGATATTTATACTTTGAGATCGTAGATGTACAACAAACTTTACCCAAATAAAAAGGGTTCACCCACGAGTTCTTAAATGGTGTTGAGGCATTTGTGCCAGTTGCTTCTCAATTGATAGTTTACCTATCTGAGAGTAGATTTCAATGTTCATGTTTGAAACACAGAAACCAGACACGCTTAATGCCTCCCGAAGTAAGATATGATAAATATCATTGCAGATTTTAACCATTAGATTTCACATGAGGATGTTGATCCGAAAACATTAAGCTCCACTCCTTCGACGAGTTATAATCCTCCCCCTGGATTTGACTCTAGTAAATTTGAAAAGAATAATTTTTTATGGAACAAGACATCATTATGCAATCAAAGTGCACCAGAAAGAGTCACCAAATCCTGAGGCTAAGATGTTTTGTGATTTATTAAGTGCTACTCAAAGGCCACTATGGGAGGGTTACACATCTCATTCTAAGTTATCTATAGCTCCCAGAATGCTAAAAATCAAAACAAAGTATAATATGCCCCGAGAGTGCTTCAATTAGTTTGTAGGCTCGCTGAAAGAGAGTAATCCACTCGAAAATTAGTACCGAAGATTTATACGGGATGAACAAAGTTGGTCTCCAAGTTAGTGCTTAAAGTAGAAAATTTTGATTGTTGTGTAAATGGATGTATACTATATTATAAGAATAGCACGATGGATGCTCAATGCTGATTTTGTAATTCTTCTAGATTCAAATCTCAAACCAGAAAAACTAAGAGATATAAGGAAGTTCCTTCAAGCGACTCTTTCATCTACCACATATTCCACGTAAACAAAGACTACTAATTTTCTTATTTTAAATTAGAGCCACTAAATGTCGACCTTTAACATGCCAGATGACACAAGTTTGATCCCTTGGATTCTTAACACAGTAATACTTGTGTCAATCCCGTGTTTGACTGGCATTGCTCCCTGAGATCTACCTAACAAACAATACTCGTTAAAGCATTGTAGACAACATAAGTTAGCACGCTTACAGAGTCTGGCTCATTATTAAAGCATGCTAATAAATGGAAATGCAAGGAAACATCAAGCAAGGTTCAATACTGTGGTTACTCAGATGGGAGGTCATCAAGCAACATGAAAATAACAGAACTCAAATGCATACATGTTGCACACTGAACGGGTTCAGAGCTCTAAGTCATGACCCAAATTTTGTGCAACATGCAGAGCTTGTGGCAAATAAATGGTGTTACAATAGGTGAAGAGCGCGTCTTTCACTAGGGATATTCACACACTATGGACTAGCATGGCTAACCGTCAATCACTAAAGGAATGCGAGTATCGAGCACCAAATACATGTTACACACATGTGGGAGAAATAATGCGGTGTCGGTGGTCGAAGAGACAACTAATGGACACATGTCGAAAGTAGAGTAACATGAAAATGAGCTCATCAAAATGCACATCAAAAGTATTTTTCATGCACACACATGAGGAAGTAAACCAAGACATGCACAGTCATGCAAATGATGTGAATGCACATGCGAAGCATTTATCATATAAGTGATGTTGGTCGTTTGACCCATTGGGTCAACCAGAGTGGTTAACTCGGTACACCATAGCCATTAGGTCAGTCAAGCTGGGGGCGAACGATTGGCCAAAGAGATTGATCGAATGGGCCAGGGTGGCTGATTGAACCCAAGTAATCGGTCGATGGGGCCAGAGTGGCCAGTTGGATCACTGGGCATGGCGACTGGTCAAACCCAAGTGGTCAGTCAACCGGGTCAGGGCTACCGGTTAGACCAACATGCTACACGTAACCTACAAGATGCAAAGACATTCATCATGAAAAAGAATACAATGCAACATAGATGCTAATACCCAGTAATGAGCCATACTTGTCCTAGCACTCTTGCATACATACCTAGATTTTCTTTTTCATGAATGCACGATAAAGCCGCCACCGGCTTTGGTGAAGGATATGAGGAATTTTGCCCTTTGATTCTTCAAAGGAGATATTCTCCATCATTTGTAAGATGAACTAGCTAAAAAGTTTTATCATCCTACAAATCACAAGTGTTCCAACCCTTTCATGGAAGGTTGGGACCGCCAAAACTAAGGAAAATATGGATTCCGACTAATTTGGGTTTTGGCTAAGGCTTTTACAAGGGAGGTTACTCGAATTCATAGGGGATTTGTCCAAAAGAGATTCTTATCCTAGCGGCTTTCTCTAAGAAAATAACCACAAAGCCCTAATCATCTAACACAATTCTAAGGCTAGTTAAAGAAAGGAAAATGTGAGGGAACAAGAATATCTCATATGCGATGCTTGATGATGTCCCCGATTGCAGAAATGAAGCTCTCCTCAAGTAAATGTGGTTCCTTTCCTCCTTCTCTCAAATGCGAGAGGAAGCTCTCCTCACCAGAGAAAATGTCGTGGTCACCATAAGCCTTCTCCAAAGTGGGGAAGAAGCTCCCCATTTAGAAGGAGACGTGTTGCCTTCCCTCACTTTTGATAGTTTCTCCAAGACCTCTCACTCTCTCATAAAGGTTGGTGCTAGAAAAGGGACAAAAGATGAAGAAAAAGCAGATTTTGGTGCAGGAAAATGGAAAAAAAAAAGAAGAAGAATAACAAAATCCCTTCAAAGCTTCTCCTCTCCCAACACCCTTTCTCCTCTCCTTGGCTTCTCCCTAATTTTCAAAAGAAAGAGCATAAGTCTTCTCTAAAATGAGTTTCTCCATCTTTTCTTCACTCTATCAAGACCCATACTTCCTCTCCCTTGCTTTTGTGCTCTGGCTAATTTTCCTGCTCGACACAGGCTGGGGAAGACTGATCTTGTCAGAAAGGGGTGAGGCTTGATATGATCTTACATGATTTGCTTTGACTCGCTTCCATAAGCTGCTTGGTAACTATGCAAAATTTTACCCTGGTAGTCCCCTCCATCTGAGTTGGAATGGGTTGAAATGGCATAAAAAATTATGATTTTCGCATCCCAGAAGCGGATCGTCACTTAAGCGCCACGGCCTGGTGCCTAGGTGACCAGTTTTGCACCATGGAGGGAGGGGTTTAGCACCTAGGCACCAGAACTGGTGCCAAGGCGCCATAGGGGTGGCGCTTACTTTCTTGCCTCTCAGAAAATGATTTTTTTCGGGCTGTTTGGGCACCTAGGTAGCCCAGAACCTACTTCTAGGTGCCCCAGAACCGGCCCTTAGGCGCTTCAGAACCGGCACTTAGGTGTTCGGTCTGGCAGCTAGACACTAGTAGGATGGTGCCACATTTCTAATGGATATGATTTTAAACCCTTATAGGCTATTTTAGGTGCCTAGGCCCCAGTCTAGCCTCGAAAGTATTGTTTTCTCTAGAAATGCCTTGTAGCAACCGGAGCCACTCGAGATTTTCTCGATGTCGATGTCGATGTCGATGTCAATGTCAATGTTTGGAGTCGCCACTCTGTTTATTTATAATAGTGTCATAATCTTCAAGAAATCTTATTTCTTTTGGATCATGTAAAGGATCATTCGATAATAAAAAGTTTGAAGAAAATAAGGGCTAATAAAATAGAAAATAGTAGAATAAAAAATATTGGTGATAATCCCTATAAAATGAGATCCTAGAATGCCTTATTCTAGAAATTTTATATAAGGAGTTGTGGTTCACATTTCATGCTAAGATTCTTCCAACGCAACATGTAATCTACTAGACTCTCTCCTGATTTTTGTTTTTCTACCACCAAATCACCAATTGTTGTATGATGTTGTGCTCCAGCGAAACATTGAATGAAGAGGCTTTCAAGCTCTACAAAGGTTTTGACAAAGCTATTAGGAAGTTCCACATACCAGTCAAAAGCAAATTCTGTGAGATGCTAACAAATTGACGAAATAAGAGAGCATCGCTTCCTCCTGCGTTGTAGTAACTTGCTCATAAGTGTGCAAGATGCTGACGAGGATTACCGGTCCCGTCAAAAATTTTGAAGAGAGGAGGAACAAACCCTTTGGGGTATTTGACAAAATCAAATTCCTCTGGATAAGGTCTACCCTTTGGAATTAATGATCCAGCCTTTACCTGAGCCATTATTTCTTTTATTTTTTGTTCTACCAATTGTGTTATTTCTTTTTCTGGAATTTCACTTTGAGGGGAATCCTTTTTTTTATTACTTTCTTCAATTTATGTTGGGTCTCTTTTTTCCTCCAAAATGTGTATTGCCTCTAGCCTAATGATTTCAATGGCAGGCAATGGATTTGTTGGTGAATTTTGTAAAGCTACCGCTAATTCTTCTAATTTTTGTTTAAGACGATTAATTTACTCATCTCTTTGTCGGATAACTGCTCATAATTATTTTTTCGTATCTTCTTCACTTATATCTCATGCTAAGGAGGTATATCATGTTTCTACCATGTTTATTTCAGCGACTTCCTAATTTGAACTATTTGAAGAATATTCTTTTATTCGTATTAAAAATTGTTTAATGTCATTTTTTTAATTTCTTCAATCTTTCCTCGAGCGATTTATAGGACATTTTTCACAAGTTCTTTCCCGAGAACCGTCCAGTGAGGTACTCATGGTATCTGAGATTCTTCCTGATGATTCTCGTCTACATACATTATTTTTAAGTATGTGACGAGATATCCTTGGAAGTATATTATCGTTTTGTGAGTGAGAATGATCCCCATTTTGTAACATTTAGACCAGAGCCGTCATCCTAGCAGATGTGTCTTCTGCTTCTGATATTAATTGGTTATGTTTAGTTCTATCTCTTATGACAGTCACTTTTTTCACTCTTGGCCCTAGACGGAATTTCACTGGTACCCGAGTACGTTGACCGTCTAATGGGAATTGCTGATCCTTTTCTAGGTAAGTAGGATCTTCCATTCCAAGAAGTCTTCTTTTCATTGTTGTTGAGACTGCACATCCCATTTTATCTAATAGTAGAGAAATTGAACACTTATCTTTCCGTGCTAATCTTTTAAACACAGAATATATGGTGTGAATTGACAGAGAGTTTCTAGGTTGGAAAGTATTTTCCTCATATTCAACAGGTACTAGAAAATATTGGTATTCTTTTGAGAAAGAAGGATTCACAAAAAAAAACTTTGTTCAAAGTCATATGTCTCAAAAATTGTCATTCTCCTTCCACCTCTGCTTTCTTTTAAGAGAACGAGTTTTATTTTTCCATTGATAATGAGTTTTTGGAACATTCTTGGAACAAAATTGTCACTCTTCTTAAAATTTGTTGATTATTGTCAGGTTTGATCATCTTTTGGTACAAATCTACCAGTAGATGTACTACAATAATTAAACATAATGTATTCAGTTGAATGCAATTTATAATGTGTTGATTATTCTCAGATTTAAAGCTATACATGGATATTTGTACATTGAGATCGTGGATGTACAACAAACTTTATCCAAATAAAAAGGTTTCACCCAGGAGTTCTTAAACGGTGTCGAGGCATTTGTGTGAGTTGCTTCTCAATTGACAGTTTACCTATCTAAGGGTAGATTTCGGTGTCCATGTTTGAAACACAGAAATCAGACACACTTAACACCTAACGTAGTAAGATATGATATCTACCATTGGAGATTTTAACCAAATTACTAGACTTAGACTTCACATGAGAAGGTTGATTCGAAAACATTAAGCTCCGCTCTTCGACGAGTTATAATCCTCCCACTGGATTTGACTCAAGTAAATTTGAAAAGAATGAGTTTTTATGGAATAAGACATCATTACGCAATCCAAGTGCACCAGAAAGAGTCACCAATTCCTGAGGCTAAGATGATTTATGATTTATTAAGTGCTACTGAAAGGCCACTATGAGAGGGTTGCACATCTCATTCTAAGTTATCTATAGTTCTCAGAATGCTAAAAATCAAAACAGAGTATAATATGCTTCGAGAGTGCTTCAATTAGTTTGTAGGCCTGTTGAAAGAGACTAATCCACCTGAAAATTAGTCCTTGAAGATTTATACAGGATGAAAAGGTTGGTCTCCATGCTAGTGCTTAAATTAGAAAATATTGATTTTTATGTAAATAGATGTATACTATTTTACAAGAATAACACAATGGAAGCTCAATGCTAATTTTGTAATTCTTCTAGATTCAAATCTCAAAGCAGAAAGCTAAGAGACGTAAGGATGTTCCTTCAAGCGTCTCTTTCATCTAACACTTATTCCACGTATACATAGACTACTAAATTTCTTATTTTAAATCAGGGCCACTAAATGTCGACTCTTAACATGCCAGATGACACAAGTTTGATCCCTTAGATTCTTAACACAATAATACTTTTGTCAATCCCGTGCTTTGACTCGCATTGCTCCCTGAGATCTACCCGAAGAACAATGCTTGTTATAGCATTGTAGCCAACATAAGTTAGCTCACTTACAGAGTCTAACTCATTATTAAAGCATGTCGATAAATGGAAATGCAAGGAAGCATCAAGCAAGGTTCAACACCGTGGTTACTCAGATGGGTTATGAGCAAATAAGATGGAAGGTCATCAAGCAACATGAAAATAATAGAACTCAAATGCATACATGTTACACACTCAACGGGTTCAGTGCTCTAAGGCATGACCCAGATTGAGTGCAACATGCAGAGCTTGTGGCAACCATATGGTGTTACAAGAGGTGAAGAGCACGTCTTCCTCTAGGGATATTCACACACTATGGACTAGCATGGCTAATCACCAATCACTAAAGGAATGTGAGTATCGAGCACCAAATACATGTTACACACATGTGGGGGAAATAATGCAGGTTTCGGTGCTTGAAGAGACAACTAATAGGCATGTGTCGAAAGTAGAGTAACATGCAAATGACCTCATCAAAATGCACATCAAAGGTATTTTTCATGCACAAACGTGAAGAAGCAAACCAAGACATGCACTTTCATGCAAATGATGTGAATGCACATGCAAAGCATTTATCATATAAGCGATGTTGGTCGTTTGACCCATTGGGTCAACCAGAGGGTTTAACTCGGGATACCATAGCCATTGGGTCAGTCAAGCTGGGGGAGACCAATTGGCCAAAGAGATTAATCGACCAGGCCAGGGTGGCTGATTGAACTCAAGTAATCATACGATGGGGCCGGAGTGGTCAGTCAGATCACTAGGCCTGGCGGCTGGTTGAACCTAAGTGGTCAGTCAACTGGGTCAGGGCTACCAATTAGACCAACATGCTACATACAACCTACAAGATGCAAATAAATTCATCATGAAAAAGCATATGATGCAACACAGATGCTAATACCAAGTAGTGAGCCGTACTTATTCTTGCGCTCTCGCATAGGTACCTAGATTTTCATTTCATTGCTGCATGATATAGCCGCCGCCGGCTTTGTTGAAGGATATGAGGACTTTTTCCCTTTGATTCTTTAAAGGAGATATTCTCCACAATTTTTAAGATGAACTAGCTACAAAGCTTTTTCATCCTACAAATCGCAAGTGTTCCAACCTCTCCATGGCAGGTTGGGACCGCCAAAAGTAAAGAAAATATGTATTCTGACTGATTTGGGTTTAGGCTAAGGATTTTACAAGGGAGTTCACTCAAATTCATAGGGCATTTGTCCAAAATAGATTCCTATCCTAGCGGCTTTCTCTAGGAAAATAACTAAAAAGCCCTAATCATCTAACGAAATCCTAAGGCTACTCAAGGAAAAAAATATGTGAGGGAACAAGCATATCTCCTATGTGATGCTTGATGATGTCCCCGATTGCAAAGATGAAGCTCTCCTCAAGTAAGAGTGATTCCTCTCCTCCTTCTCCCAAATGTGAGAGTAAGCTATTCTCACCAGAGAAAATGTCACGGTCACCGGAAGCCTTCTCCAAAGTAGGGAAGAAGCTCCCCTTTTAAAAGAAGACGTGTCGGCTTCCCTCGCTTTTGATAGTTTCTCCAAGATCTCTGATCCCCGAATATTTATGCTTACGTTTTACACTTTATATTTCTTCTTAATGATAATATCTCTCTTTTGCAATGGAAGCCAAAAACTTGATTCCGTCCAAAGAAAAAAGAAATCAACTTTAATTATTTATAATATGGGATTCTACACTAGTATACATATCGTTTATCAAGTAATATAGGACTTTCTGATTAAGCCCCGAGATATCGAGCCCATAGGGAAATGTCTAAAATTTTAAAGAAAGCAGAGAAACAACTTTTTACTTTTTGAAATGATTTTTTAAAGCATGTTTTAAGATAGAAAATTTTAAATTTGTTTTTGATATTTTCTTTTAAGAAAATATAAAGCAAGCAACCAAATTAACAAGACTATAAAACTATATGAAAGCAAATGAGAATGAAATATATTTTTCCTGCTTCAATGAATAGGCAATAATTATGGAATTTCATTGTGGTAGTATCTAAATGTGTTGTATCAAATATGAGCAATTATATTATTTATCCTTACTTGGTTCTATAAAGAACATTGGTTAATTCGAAGTTTTGAAATCATGTAGATGGGTTAGGCGGTGGAAGATACAAGCTCTCACTCTAGAGTTCCCTCTTTTCCCTCCACTTGGGGCTAACATCTAATAACAAAATTTAAAACATCAAACCAAATTAGAGGCTTTAACCTGTCACTCTAAAGTCCTCTAATTTTACTCTCCATTAAAAATCATATCTCCTTATTCATTTGCACTCAACCATATGGACTACAATTCTCACCCGTACAATTTCATGTGATTCTCTCCAATTGTTGATTGAGATAACACCGTATTTGTTCTTACATGTTCTCACAACAAATTTTAACATCTTAATTGGCCAAATCAAGAAGTAAATGAAGTGCAAGGTAGTGAATCATCACAACTTCTTCCAACATTAAACATCTATACTTCACACAACTTCCTTCCATAATTTAATTACTTCATCGTTTAAAAAAAAAGATAAAGAAAACTACTCATAACTCATGGAGAAAACACAAGCACAATTTGATTTGAAAGAAGAAATCATAGTGAAAACACAACAAGTCATACTTAAAAACCAAATGTAAAAACTAAGATAAAAACTTAAAATCCTCTCCATGAGACTCTTGAAGTTCCTCTGAAACTTTGTTTTCCATTAGATAACTCCTTAGAGGTTGGTGCCCAACTCTAAGGATCGACTTTCCTAAATTATAATACAAGCTATGATAAAGTAAAGTGGAAAAGTAAAGAAAATATGGCGAGAAGAAGGCTTTCTTTCTTCCTCTTTCCCTTTAACCACTTCATGCTTTTCTCCAACTTCTTCTGCCAAAATTTCCATTCAAAACTCTTCTCTTTTTATGATCTTTAAGCTTTCATTTTAATAATTCTTCAAAAGGTGCTTTGGTGTCTTTTTAAATTATGTCCAAATTTAATGAATCTACCAAGCGATGCATCCATCTATTTGAATTTTAAATGAATTTTGGCGCCAATGGGAAGTTAGTGAAGTTTAAACCAAAGGGTGCTTCAAAAACCCCTTCAAATTTGCACCAAAATTAATTTAAATCCGTCACTTTAACTATGACGCCTATGCGCCAGCCATCGGCGCTTAGGCGCCAGATGCCAATTTTGAACACTTCATATTTTTGCTCCAAAATCAGTCCTTTTTTGCTCCTTTCATCATAATCAGTTATTTTAATCATACCTGCAAGAAAAACTCAAAAATATCTTCCATTAAAGTGCAATATCATCAAATATAGGTATAAAAATGTGCATAAAAATACTATATATTTTAGGTGTATCAATCTCTCACTCTCTCATAAAGGTTGATGGTGGAAAAGGGAGAAAAGATGAAGAAAAAGCAGATTTTGTTGCAGGAAAATGGAAGAAAAAAAAGAAGAATAACAAAATCACTTCAAAGCTTCTCCTTTCCCAACACCCTTTCTCCTCTCCTTGGCTTCTCCCTAATTTTTAAAAGGAAGATAATAATTCCTCTCTAAAATAAGTTTCTCCCCTGTCGAGACCCATACTTCCTCTCCCTTACTTTTGTGCTCTGACCAATTTTCCTGCTCGACACAGGCTGGGGAAGCCTCATCTTGTAAGAAAGGGGCGAGGCTTGATATGATCTTACCTGATTTGCTTTGACTCCCTTACATAAGCTGCTTGGTAACCGTGGCCCTGATGGTGCCCTCCATCTGAGTTGGAATGAGCTGAAATGGCATCAAAAATCAAGATTTTTACATCCCAGAAGTGGATCGTCACCTAGGTGCCATGGACTGGTGCCTAGGTGCCTATTTTGGCACCCCGGAGGGAGGGCTTTAGCACCAAGACACCAAAATTAGTGCCTAGGAGCCACAGGGGTGGCGCTTAATTTCTTGACCTCTCAGAAAATGGTTTTTTTTGGGCTATTTGGGCGCTTAGGTACCCCAGAACCGGCTTCTAAGCGCCCCTAAATCGGCTCCTAGGCTCCCCTGAATCGGTACCTAGGCATTCAGTCTGGCAGCTAGACACCAGTAGGATGGTGCCACATTTCTAGTGGATAGGATTTTAAACCCTTAGAGGCTATTTTAGGTGCCTAGTATTGTTTTCTCCAAAAACGCCCAGTGAAAGGTTTTCTCAATCCAAAACCTATGGGAGACTGCATATGAGTAAATTATTGTCCCCTAACTTTAAAGATGAATATTTTTATTGTCCATTGATTGGAAAACATGTAGCCAACTAGCGTTCTGAACTACGATATGAGTAGGGCATTCCAAACTCTAATTTTCCTGTAGTGCGCATAGGAGGTTTCTGTGACTTCTCTTGACCCTAGGGAAGCTTTCTACAGGCTGTATAGGGCTTCTAAACATTGGAATAAGCATTAAACATGTACCAAATCAAAACAACCTTTGCCTCAAGACAAATTCTCCCAGGTGGGCCAAAATCGACACCAATCATAGTTCTGTGCTTAAGACACATACCAGACGATCCAGACGGATGTCCTAGGCTAAGAAGCTGTAAAAAAATCTTGTAGCACTCAAATGAACATTGACATAACTGATATCCAAAAATGATGCCAACCACAGGGTTGAGTGCGTCAGAGGACCATACTGCCTCTACTGGGTAGGAGTCGTTAGGTAGTAGCTGCCGCATCGAGCCTGTCGGCAAAACATAAGTTATTTTTAAGATATTGATACTAGTATTTTTTATTTCTCAATTGGATATACAACTAAAAATTTATTTCTTATGGTTCTCCCCCAGACACAGAATATTCATGCCATTCAGGATATCATTTGGAGGAAGTACGACTTAGCATACTTATCATGGAAGGAGATCTCGATGTAAATTCGAGATCTTTGGTTTCAAGAGGTCATGGTATGTATCTTTAACAAATACATTTTGTTTTTAGTTATGTATCAGACGAACATAATCCCTATAATATTGCATAAACAATTCTTCTGGAGCCTTGAGCATGAGGTATACATTCGGCGCAATTTCGAGCTCAAGGGCAATAATCGCCTTTGGAGAAATAATTGAAAATTGCAACAATGTCTTATGTGGCTTGGAGAAGATCTCTTTGCCTCGCTGCTTAAGGCTTGGGCTTCCTCAGAATACCAGAAGAAGAGGAAGCAAGCAAAGCAGATCAGACGGTTAGATTGTGGGGCATGAGGCCCTCCATGCACACTGGTGGGGTGCTCCCAGAAATGGAATACAAGCGGATACTGGTAAGATTTCATTTCTACTTTAAAGATTTATAAAGTTTTAAGATGTATTCTAATTATTTTGTTATATGAACAGACTGTGAAAATGAGAAAAGAGCCCTCTGCCTCCAATGTACATGAGCACACCCACTGGAGGCAGCTCGACCAGCTCCGGATCGACGACAGATTCCGTGCAACCCAGGTGATTCACGAGTAAACTAATTTGATGTTAATACATGCTAACTGTAACTAAATATAACTACTCTTTTTTAAAGGAGAGATTTCAGCAGTTGAAGGAGAGCAGAAACTAGGTGTTGGAAGGTATTACGATCTGCGAGCATGATCCTTCTGAGTACGGCCTGTGGAGGGAGACTGATGGAGGTAAGAAGAAGTTCGAGTCTATATGCTCTGTTCACATGGATTTGTCTACGACGCTGACCCACTCCATCAGTGCATCTAGAGCTTCCACCTCTACCGCACAGGACGAGCAAATCTCTAGGCGCATTGACACATTCACTGCCGAGATGGAGGCTTGCTTCGCTCAGGTGAGGTTATAGATGAAGGCGAACATGAAGGCCAAGCAGAAGGCCGAGTTATATTCATTCTTGCAGCTGATGAGGCAGAGTGGTGAGGCAACATTGGAAGAGGAGGAAGAGACGAATGACGATAAGGATGAGGAGATAGGGAAGGATGATTGGGGGGGGTGTATTTTTCTTATAATGCTTATGCTGTGCCTTTGAACGTTTATTTTTTATGTGAAAAGTGATGTATATATTTTAGAGTAAATGTATTTAATTTTTATTGTTATTTAATTGAATAATTTATTGTTCAACTGTTATTCCAGTTCATTAAATGCTTATAAAGTATATTAGATGTTGTGATAACATGTGTGGTAATGTAAATACGAACTAGAAAACTTATTTTTTTTCAAATGCTACAGGTTTCCGGCGGATTGTCGTTGGTTTTGAGACTATCTTTAATATATTTATAGACAAAAGTGACAGCTAGCCGATGGACTTATTTACCGACGTCTATCTGACACCGAACTAACTACTTAGGTGCATCACACAAAAAAGATAGGCGTGAAAATTTTCTGACAGTTTAACCATTGGTTTTTATAATCGACAGATTAGAGACCAAATTGGCAGAACGCCTAAGTCATCCGAAAATGACGGGCACATCACTTTTCTGACAGTTTAGCCATCAGTTTGTATTACCGAAGCATTAGCGACTTTTATCCGATGGAAAAACTGCATCAAAAAATGACGGGAATGATACTTTTCTAACGTGTAAGTTGACACTATTACCGGCGAATCAACCATCAGTTATATGAACTGACATGAACTGACAATCTGAAATTTTATAAAAACAGCTACGACATTAAATCGTCAGTTAAATGTTAGTAATTAAAAGGCGTCGGAATGTCAGTCGGTTTTGAAATTACCGGCAAGCGTTTTACCTATGAGCTTAAAACCGTCGGAAACAGTAAAACGATGGTTTTTCTCATCCTAACCGATGAAACTTGGCAGTCGAAAAAAAACATTTTTCCTGTAGTGATAAGCAATACATGTTTTTTATTGACCTCATTAAACATCATCGTGATGCATTATGCGAAAGGTTGATCTTCAAAGGCAAATTTGATGATCATAACAGTATGATAAAAAATAATTGAAAGTATTTCCTTAAAATAATTCCAAGAAATTTGTTCTTTGTTCAAAAACATTCAATGTTACGAACATAATAAACAACCATCAATACAAACTGAAAAATTCATAAAATATTGCTGATGAATATAAAGAATATAGTAAGAAATGATTTTTCAAAGCTTGAATAGTCATTGTTATGAATATCCCTATTAAAATGTAGAATATCCATTCTAATGTTTCCTGAATGAAAACAAAGAAGAATTAAACTGTAGAATATCCATTATAATGAAATACATAATAAGATCACGCTCCATCGTTTATTTTTTCACCTTCACATTAGTTTTATTTGATTTTCTTATGACCATTTTTATCAGAAAAATAATATTTTTAAACTTAATACTGTTTATATATATATATATATATATATATATATATATATATATATATATATATATATGTTGAGATTAAGGTGAACTATTAAAATTAATACAGTTTATTAAAAGTGAAAAGAAGACCGGAGTGTTTACTGAAATGAATTAAAATGTATTGATTTTACACTGTTTCTATTCGCATTTCTGTCCTGCATGCTACTTCAAGGGAGCATCTTTCAGATGGCATTTGAAATCCATTTGATGCAGCAGTTTTATAAAATTAATATGTATTTTATTTATATTCATTGAATTCAAAGATCTTAGCATTTAAAGGATTACAAAAGATTGAGAATCTTGAAAGACAAACTCTGGTGTTTCACTAAATTGAGAAAAATATTTATAGATTTGGATAAGTTTAAAAATATTTAAAATTAAATTAAGAACAAAATCTTTAAGATTTTTTTTTAATTATTATTATTTTTAATATTTTATACTTTGTAGCTGTTATTCTGTCTACGGCCAGATGTAACACTTGCCGACATGCCAATCAGTGCAGTATGATAATTTAAACAAAAACTCAACGGGTCTCACGAGTATTAGTTAATATTTTTGTGGTATATTATGAGTATTACTACGCGTGCGATAGCCTTTGCTCATTGGTTGCGGCATTTGACGTAAGTCACTCGGGTCAGGGGTTCGAATTACGCCCATTACGAGAGGATTTGAATAGTACACAAGGACTGGAAGAAGGGGGAGGGGGGTGCACTCCTTGGTTAGTTCAACTTATAAGGGTTGATCAACAGTCTCCGACCGTCGATCAATCTTAAAAATTATATATATATATATATGTATATATATATATATATATATGTATATCTATATATATATATCTGTGTGTGTGTGTGTGTGTGTGTGTGTGTGTGTGTGTGTGTGTGTGTGTGTGTGTGTGTGTGTGTGTGTGTGTGTGTGTGTGTGTGTGTGTGTGTGTGTGTATATATGTCATCATTTAATTATTTTATTATTTAAAAGTATACAATTTTGCTGCCCCTAACAGAAATTGCTGGTTGATTTTGATAGATTCATATTTATGATACATCTAATTGCTTATAAAAATTATAAATATTGAATAAGTGATATTCCCAAAAAGATTATAGACTTAGAGGAGTAGATATAATACATTATGATCACCTTAAGTACTTACAAATTTTTTTTTTGATCCAATAAAATAAGTTTTTAGTATTCTTTTAAGTAGTAATAAAATCTCATATAAATAGCTTATATAAAAATATCCAAATTATGTAATAAAATCACTCCAAAATTCCCTCAAAATGGTTAATGGCTAGCCAAAAACTAATTGAAATCCTCCCAACACTCTACTTTTTCGAAAAAGATATAATAATTTAAAATTTAATAATAGATTTATTGTATTCTTAAAAATATAGTTAGCAATATATGAAAACACATATAAATAAAACAATGAATTCAATGAAATAGAAATTAGATAGAAATCATTAAGTATCTTAAATTGTGGTTTCAATATGTGTATGTCATGCACGCGCATCAGAGAGAGAGTTATAAATTGATTATCCTTAATTAGTATAATTGAGCATTATTGAAAAAAAAAGTAAAAATAAATTCAAGTAAATTTCAAAATGTTGTAACTAAAATCTAGAATAATGTCAACAAATAATAGTTTAATTACTTTTGTTGTTTTACTCTTTAAACTTTTTGGTAAATTAAGACTTAGTCAAATATAGTGAATTTTAAACTAAACATTATGTTTGCCTTAAGTTTTGGAGTCCTCTCACCTCATTATTTAAATATTTCAAATACTAAATCTTCCAAGCTTAATTAAATAATTGATGGTAAGAAGCACTAGATGACAGTGCATGATATTTGCTAACATCAAAGCTATAGATAAGTATATACTCACGTATGCGTTCTTTATGTAATTATATCATATAGTCAATCTTTCTTATGAAGGTTACTAATCATTCGCGAATAATAAAATAATTTATAAGATTACTCTTAAATTCTTTAAGCTAAACAAATTCAAGTGGTAGATGTATATAGACAAAATAAAAATTAAACATTTAAAAATACATTTGTTGTTGTCTTATTATACTTTTTCTCCTTGTTTAATACATGCTAAATTTCTTTTAAAATTCATCCCTTTTTAGAATGCTTCATAGTCAGGGTACCAAAATAAAAATTGAAGATTTACATAGGTGCCACTCGATTCCTATATATGGACTTGCATGTAAATAGTTCGGAATTGGGTGGCAAGAATGTAAACCATACGTAATTCCCATCTTTTTTTCAAGAAAAAAAAAAAAGGATAAAACAGTATGAGCTATATCAAACTCTTTTCTGATATCATTTGAGATTCGATAAGATGCTTTAATTTATAATATGAAAAAAGACTGCCTGCCAACAGTTTCCAAGGCGTTTTGAAAACTATTTATATGTTCAGTATATGCAGACAAAACATCCTTTTACATTCATTAAATGGAATTATACTTTTCTTAATTCCAAAGCTTCTAAATTTTCTGTTTCAATTATGTATTAGTTTGCCAAAATTGAACCTCCACGTATAGTCCAACAGCATCGATGAAGTCATCTACCTTCTCATCTACCTTCATGCTTAAGTTGTGAAGAGGTTCTGATATCATGATAAAGAAAATAATGATTGGAGCATAAATTTTTTCTTTTAAGAAAAAATAAAAAAAATAATAGATTCTTTATATGAGAAGGACCATTCAAGTAATTAAAACCATGTAAATCATAGTCAAGATGTTATTTGCTAAAAAATTGACTTGACTTGCCTACAACTGGAAGCTCAAATTTACATAAACTTAAAGACCATGAGTTGCGTAGAGTAAGATTAGAGATAAGATGCCCAATAGTTGGCTCGGACTCAACATTCACTCGTATGCTATAGAATTTGTTGGTTCATGAAGTTTCCCATTAGCTGAGGGTATTGGGCTCATAAAATATTGTTCAACCCACCCTAAGTTCTGCAGGCCAGCTTGAGGACAAACTTACCGCTCCACAGCCAATTACAAAGTTGAATATATATATATATATATATATATATATATATATATATTTATTTATTTATTTATTTAAAGGAAACTGATATTTGTCAGAGGCTCAAATATCGGTTTATCATGCGTATTCTACCTACGTGAAGAGAGTCGCGCGACGTGCCTCGACATTCGAGAGCCCTTACACCACAGTGGGATCAAACTCGTGATCCGAGGGACTTACAGCTGACCCCGACACCAACGGATAACAACGAACGAAATATATATATATATATATATATATATATATATGTATGTATATATGTAGATATACATATATATATTGACATACATATATATACTTATATATACATATATAAATCTATATATACATATATACATATATATATATATATATATATATATATATATATATATATATATCTGTATACACATCTACATATATACATATATATCTGTATATATCTACATATATACATATACATCTACATATATACATATACATATATACACATATATCTACATATACATATATACGCATGTATCTACATATACATATACATATACATTTTTTTTTCAGCAAAAAGAAAATATCATTAATGCCCCAAAAGTTAGATACATCTGAGGTTGGGGAGGTTTGAAGAGTCCCCCAAAAGTAAATGCCTTAAAGGCTCAAAGGGTGAAAATGAGAAAATTACATTACTATTAGAAGTAGAAGCTTTGACCAACCAGTTGGCAGACTGGTTACCTTCTCTGTGAATATGAGACCGTTGTAGTTGAAGATGCAAAGTTAAAGATAAAATCTTTCTATATAAATAAACTAAATTCCAAGGAGGAGAAGAGATGCCCTGCATAATCTTGATTACCTGCTGAGAATCTGATTCAATCCAAACTTATTGAAGATTAAAAGCTCCAGCAGTTTTTAAGGCCCATTGTAAAATAGTAAGTTCAGATTCCAAAGCAGAGGAAGAAATGATAGGTGCTTGAAAGTACCACAATAACTGTCCTAGATGATTCCTGCAGACAGCTCCACTACCAGCAGAAGAGGAAGTGAAACTATCATCAATGTTGATTTTAACTCAAGGCTGAGTAGGTAGCAACCAGTGCAATAATAAAACTTTCCTTCTAATGGGAGAAGGCAAGTCATATGTTTTATTGATATAGCTAGAGCAATTAACAACAACTGTTCTAGCCAATCAAGGTTTACTCTCATATTTGGCCTGATTTCTGGACATCCATATAAACCAACTGATTATCAAAAGAATACAAGACCACTTCTTCTCTTTCTAATCATCCCAACAAGCATCAAAGGTAAGCCAATTGTGTCTTTATTGAGAGAGTTGCAGCTGCTGTAAAACATCAGTCCACACCTGTTGAGTGATAGGGCAATCTAAGAAAATATCGGAGTAGGTTTCCTCACTGGAGTGACACAGCCAACATCTTGAAGCAGTTCTTAAACCTTTTAGTTTCAGTATAACATCCAAAGAAAGAAACTTGTGAAATAATCTCCAGTTAAAAAAGACATTGAAGGAGATAATTTGCTAATCCAGATGTGTTCACCCCAATTAGTAGCAGGCCATTAAGTGAAGGATTTATGAATAAAATTATTCACAGATTGATTAGTAGAATGCTTTATCAGAACTTTATCAGGTATGGTAGGCTCAATAGGGATGGATATAATTTGTTGCACAGTATCCTCATTCAACACAGCTCTAAGAGAGTCCACATCCCATTGATTCTGAATCCAGAATTTAGATACAGTAAGTTGAGGGTTGTAATCTTGCAAAGAAGAAGGAGAGAGGGGACCATCAGGTAGCCAGTTATCCAACCAAAAATTAATGTTTCCAGCTCCCACCTCTCAACAGAAGAGTTGATTAGCAATCTCTCTAATCTTCAGCAGACTTTTACAATGTCTAGAGTCACCCAATTTAGGTTGCACTGCATCAGGATGTAATTTTTTGCAATATTTCTCTTTTAAAAACTTGGCTCACATAGTATCTTGTTGCCTGAATTTAATCCACTGTTTGCAATAAAAAAGATGGCTCATTTTTTGGAAGCTTTTAAATCCCAAACCCCCAGCTATAGCAGGCTTGCAAAGTTTATTCCAAACAGCCCAATGGGGTTGTTTGTACTGGCCTTCCCAAAGGAATTTGTTGAAGATAGTTTCTAACATCTTTTGAGTGCTCCTTTTCATTCTCGTCATTTGCATTAAAGAGGAAAAGTAGAAAAGATGCTTTTCAGTAAAGTCAATCTACCACCATTAGATAAAAAACTATTAGTCCAGCAGTTTATGGAGGACGATATCTTATTAACCACTTCATCATATTAAATTTGTTTTTTTCTTCCTTTAATCAACTGAACTACCAAATAATTTAAAGGCAAAACAGCTGCTGTAAAGCCTGTGGTTTCTTTTAGCCAATTGTGATGCTCGTAGTGCTTCCCAGCCAAGAATTGGAATTTCCTCTTATTGAGCTCAAGTCCTATCACTTGAGAGAGGTGTTCCAAGATCTGCATGGTTTTATTTATAGCCTGTTTGCTGCCATTAGTAAAAATAATGACATCATCTGCATAAGCCAGATGACTGATAAGCTGTGATGAACTGTGCTTATAGCAGAGATAAGGAACATTACTATGGGCTGAATTGAGAAGTCTGGAGAAATAATCAAATGCCAGAATAAAAATGGTAGGAGACAAAGGGTCTCCTTGTTTGATACCCCTTCCAGCTGTGAAAAAACCATGGCTTGCACCATTCACTAAAACACTGTAAAAGGTACTGGATAGCCATCTCTGAATTAAGTGGCAGAAGAAAGGGTTGAAACCTCTAGCTTTCAGAACCAGCTCTATAAATTGCCAACTAATGGAATCATAAGCTTTCTTAAGGTCCAACTTGAAGATGATGTTCTGCCCTCTACAAGTTTTATCAAGATCTAGCAGCAGTTCCTGGGCTAATAAACAATTATCAGTAATGTTTCTGCCCTGCACAAAAGCAGATTGGTTAGGACTAACAAGTTTATGGGTCTACATATACATATACATATATAAATATATATGTATACATATAAATATATAGATACACACAGACACACACACACACACACACACATATATATATATATATATCTATACCTATGTATCAATATATGTATTTGTGTGTGTGTGTGTGTGTGTGTGTGTTCATTTGAGTGCCCTAAGATTTACAATGATAGAGTGATATTTATTGTCATAATGCTGCACACAAATCAAATACTGACACAAATAATAAAAAAGGAGCAAAAAATGACTATGCCGAAAAATCCTTGAAAGAGAAAAAATCATGAGGTCTAGCCCAATCAAAATAAACCATTATATAATTGTAAGTACATGAGTCCACTTATTTTTTTGAAATGGAGAAGATAAAACTATAATGATGATAATGAGGTAAGTACAATATTATATTAGCAATAAGAGCTATAATTGAGCTACAATAAGTGTGGTTGTTGGTTGTAACAACAATACTTAGCCACAAATGTTGCAGTAAAATATTACAAAGCTTGTAGTTGGTTGTAAAAGCTATAGTCTATGGTTGCAATAGTAGTTGGTCACAAAGGTTATAGGCGGAGATTGTGATAGTGTCAATGATTCACAAAATACCGTAGTTGAAAACTTTTGTAATAACTGACCACATAAGCTGTAGTTGGAAGCTGCAGGAGTGTCAGTTGGTTACAAAAGTTATAGTGCGAAGTTACAGTAGTAATTGACCATATATGTCGTAGTTGGTAGCTGCATAGATGTTAGATGGTATAGTGGTCATGTTAGAAAGCTGCAATAGTAACTGATCAGATAGGTCATAATTGGTAGTTGCACGAGTGACAAATGATTACAAAGGTTGTAATAAGAAACTATAGTAGCAAATGACCATATAGGCCGTAGTTAGTATCTGTAGTTGGCCACTTATACGTAAATGGTTGTCGCAGAAGCGTCAGCTAGCCTCAGAGGTTGTAATTTGAAGCTACAATAATAGTTATTCATATAGGTTGTAGTTTCTCACATAAGCCGAAGTTGGTATTGTAGTAGCAATTATACACATATACTGTATTTTACTTCTGCATTAGTATCAATTGGCCATAGAGGCTGTAGTTAGAAGTTGAAGTAGCAATTAGTGACATTGGTCATAGTTGGTAACATGGGCCGTAGTTGATTATTGTAGCAATGTCAGTTGCCCATAGAGACTACTGTTGGAAGCTACAATGACAATTATCCATCTAGATCATAATAGGTCACAAAGGACTAGTTCATATATGGTTATAGTAGTCTATAAAATACTTCAGGAGTTAGAAGAAAGTTCTTGTATTATGAGTATGATAATTGTAAGCAATTCTCATCGGGAGTTATCAACGAATTTTCAATATGATGTTATTCGTTTAAAGCGTATTCAAGATATGTTGTTTTACTATATTGAGGATACATTGTTACATGATATTTGAGATACATTTTATCCTGTATTCGAGATACGTCATTAGCTAGCAGAGTTCACCAACGGTGGCGAGCAGGGGTGACCAGTGGTGGTCATAATCATTGGTGGTTGACGACAGCAGGCGGGGGCCATGGTCCACATTGGTCAATGCTTATAGAGGCAGGAAATTATCGTTTGGACTTCAATACAACATTATATATTATATGCATTTGTGATACATCATTACAGTATTCGAGATACGTCATTATACCGTATTTGAGGTACATCATTATACCATGTTTGGAGTACACCTTTAGCTAGTAGAGTTTGTCGATTGTGGCGAGCAGGGGCAATCAACGGTAGTCAAAAGCGGCTGATGGGTGGTGGTGAATGATGTTAGAGGGCTATGAAGGTCGAAAGTTATCATTAGACTTTAATACCAAATTATTTGTTTCACCGTATTTGGGATATGTCATTACACTTTATTTAAGACAGTTGTTACACTGTATTTGAGATACATCATTAGTAGAAGGGTTTACTGACAATGGCGGCTAGAGGAGTCAACTAGTGGTTGACAACAACCGGTGGGTGGTGGTTTTTTGTGGTCTGCAGCTACCGAGGATGAAAGTTATCACTAGAAATTTAATACAATATTATTTGATATCGCATTTGGGAGTCGTTAGACTAAATTTTGGATGTCATTACATCGTATTTGGTATAAGTCATTGCACCATATTCAAGAAGCATCGTTAGATAGCAGATTTCGCTGATGGCATTGAGCAAAAGTGGTTGAAGGTTTTTGATGGTGAATGGCAAGTGGTTTTGGTGGTGTTCAGCGGCTATGAATGTATGTTTTCATCGGGACTTTAATACGACGTTATTTATTACATCACATTTGAGATATGTTGTTACACTATATTTGAAATACACAATATACCATACTCAAGATACATTATTAAATAGTAGAGTTTATCGATGTCGATGAGGAAGAGTGGCTGATGGTGTTCAACGGCGTCCGTCGGGTGGTAGTCGAAGCTGTTTGATAATTTAATCTTTTGGCAAATTACTTTCACAACCACTTGATCAGATGACTCATATTAATCCCCTTGATCATATAATTTTTTTAATAACATGAGAGCCCCTAAATAACCTTAGAATTAAATGAGTTTATGATTATTTGATTCTTCTCGTCAAGATGCTCGATTTGAATATAAATATGTTAAATTTATAATTCATTTGGTCATTCAATTAATTATCCAAAATCTATAAATGTGCTTTAATGGCTTGAGATAGACTTGATTGGATTTGGATCAAACTAATTTTGATATTATTACATTTGTCTTACCGAGACAGTCAGTTTGACTATAAACTTACTAAAAAACAATGCCCTAAATGATCATGAATTTAAATATAAAATATTAATTATTCAAAAAATACTTCATGATTCATGTCAGATGATAAAAAATTATTGAATAGATAATGTAACTTGAATATGTATAGTCAACTTTTTTTCTCAGGGCAAGGTCGAGCATCAATAAATTGTTGACATGCAAATCAAATAAGAAAATCATATATTCAAAGCCGGAAATAAAATTCTCTATAAGGTCTCTCTAAATTGTTCCAAGTAACTTCAGGTGGCTCATTCTTCTCGATTTAAATAATTCAATTGGTCCTATGTAAACTCATCTATCAGGGAATCTTCTCTATAGCAGGAGTGAAAAGTACAAATTGGTGGCACTAGAAGCATGTGCCCCAAAGCCTTACCCAAATGGTGACTTCTTCTTTTCAAGTAAAACCGTAAACCACGATCCCTCCGCCCACATCTTCCCTAGTCACAGTTGACCACCGCTGATTTTTGCAGGCACTCAGGTGGAAATTGTGAAAAGTAGGGTTGTAAACTAGTTGAACATGAATATTTCGAGCTCAAAAAGTGTATTCGTGTTCGGCTCGTTTGCTTAACGAGCCGAACACGAGCTATTCACGAACAAAGAGTCGTTTTGATAACCCTAATCACGTAACCATAAGATGTTAAGGGTTGGGGCAAGATTTAAAAATTATTCTTTATATTAAAACATCATTTGAATCTAAATTAATAATATTTATTCTATTTTCTTAATTACTACTTTTAATTGATTATAAATCTGTGTAGTCATATAGTCAATAAAATTTTTTAAAAAATACCGCTCATCATATATATATATATATATATATATATATATATATATATATATATATATATATGTAATTGATGAATAGTATTTCGAACCAAAAACAGTCGAACACGAACGAACAAATCCTTTTTCCTGTTAGGCTCGTTAATTTAGCAAACGAGCCGAACACGAGCTTCTCAATGAGCCGAACATGAGCTGTTCGCCCATTTTGACAGCCCTGGTGAAAAGCCTCACTAAGAAAAAAATCTCTACTTTGCTACTCTTGACATCTTCTCTCCCCGCCTCCACACACACACGACCCCCTCACCTCCCCGCTTATTTTGTTTAGATTTTAGGGTTTAGTAATACAGAGACATTGGCTCAGTACCATCATAGGCTTGCTGCTTCCCGTCTTACACCTTTAGCCCTCTCACCTCTCCCTCTCCCTCTCCCTCTCCTATTTATTCTCTTTTCATCACTCATGAAACATATATGGTTAAAGTTTGTGATATTAGCACCCAATTTTTCAGACTTTTTTTGGGAAATAAGGTTTATTTAGGTTAATGATTTCATTAAATTATGATCCATACAATTTTATCAATATTTTTTTTCATAAAGAAAAAATATTTGGTCACTAGGAAAGATAAATATTATTATAGAGACATTTGCAACTATTTAGAAATGTTATCTCCTATTACACATCTTGTTTTGGAGGAAATACTATTAAAAAAGTATCCATAGCTATTAAATTTTGTCATTTAGATCAAATTTATCATTATAAAAAGCATCATTGAGATTTTCTCCAAGTGAATCTATGTTTTCTCAACAACTAAAACGGTAAGCCACTTTTATGTAGAGATAGTTAAAAGAAAGTTGAAGCTAATGAACTTCAAATTGATGTTTGGTGCAATACAAATTTCAGACAAAGTTGTTTATAAATCAAATAGATCCCAAATTAACTTAAAAAAAATGATATTTTAAATTATCACTTGAATGATTGCGATAACGTGTAAAGTGCTTAGTTACAAGAAGGGTCATGCCAAGCTCATGACCATGATATCTCTTAGACAAATTCGTTTGGCTCGGAATTAGATGTCCATAGTTTAGTTACTTTCTTTTGTAATCTAACCAACCCAAGGATTGAACTAAATTAACTTATTTTATTCAATTTAACCCTAATAAATTTAAATAAGATCATTTAATTTTATTTATGTTAGTCATTAAATTAGTCTAATTAATTTGACATGTACCATTTTTAGGATGGAGATGACTTGGCCCAACTCTAGTGAACTCAATATGACCATTTTGAAAACTTATATGATTATATATATGTTCAACCCAACCAATCGAATTGGTACAATTCATTTGAGAAGGACCTCATTGTGTTAAATAATTCTAATAAATTTTGAATAATAAATAATTTTTTAAATTTTAAATTAAAAAATAAAACCGAAAATAGAAAATGAAGATGAATATAATTGGCATATAAATACTGTATTTGACCTTAGGAAAGCCAAAATCCTTACTCTTCAATCTCTTTTTTCAAATCTTCGTTACTTTTAAACTATACTTAATCATGTAGTTGCCTAAAAATTCCTCTATTGATTAACTCATAGCCATACTCTATGTTCTTCTTTCTGTCTTAGATTCTAAAAATTAAGACTTTCTATAGTATTTGTGGACCCTCATGTCTAATCCACAAAGTGAGTTGATTGAACAAAACGAAAGAGATGAACGATAAACGCGACATCATGCAATCTAATTTGAAATGCCTCGAAATGCCATCATAAAAATTGCTCAATTATGAAACTAATTTTGCGAGGGCATTCAAAGCATCAAAATTGCTTAAAGTTAGATACTATATGATTGAAAAAAAGAGAATAAGTTGAAGACGACAAGCCTTTAGCTTATGTGCATGACTTGAGCTTAAATTTTCACGATTGTTGTTCAAATTATTCGAACGATCTCCGATTATAAAACAAACTGTGTCAACGCATTCAAGGCATCATATTTTCATAAGGAGAATACCCATATGGTGGGGATTTTAAGCTGGAGTAATAAACATGCAAACTAAGACAAAAATTTAAAACAAATTATATATATATATATATATATATATATATATATATATATATATATATATATATATATATGCATAAAGCTTCAACTCTTTTCCCCTAAAGCCCACGGCACAATCTACTGTTGGGCCAATGCACACTTTGCGCCCATACCTTTGCCTCATTGAGTGCCAATTAAATACTGCCACTTCAAGGAAATAAATAAATTATATAAATCCTAATAACCTAATCTAGAAGCAGACACCTCCCCATAACTAAATTAAAAAATTAAAGAAAAAAAAATCCCTAAGCTTCCACTCTCGTGGTCACGTAGCTAACATGGACCTCTGCCACAACTCTTATTGTTGAGAAATTTAAGGCAAAGAAACACACGAATCAACACAAATCCAGAAGAACACAAAAATTTAAACGAGGTTTGGCAAAGATGCCTACGTCCTCGGGAGCAGAGCGACAGTTTTCTTTTAACTTTCAAAAAAAGTGTACAGAATACAATCCTTAGCACTAGGGTTACAAACCATGCATATTTATAGTCCTATGTGTACAGTATGTAATTACAAAATTACTCTTGTACCATATCATGGGGCATTGCCCCCGCACCCCCAACTCGCGTAATAAAACTCTCCTGATTTGCTCGCTCCGCTCCAACATATGTTCCTTATTTGGTATATGAGTCATATCTAACAAATATCCACCTTGGCGAACATCCAACCCCTTAGGAAAAAAAGATACCTTAGAGTTTCTCATGCACCAATGTAGGTTTGGCCACCATGCTTCTCTAGCAACAGTGAATATTCAACAAGTCCAAGCAATGCAAGAACTTGTTGATAGTAACTGGCTTGGTCAACATATCAACTGCATTCTCTTATGTATGAACCTTCTGCAACAATATCTCACAAGAAATAATCACTTATGTGATCTTGTGATACTTGACATCAATGTGCTTGGTCCTGGCATGGTACACCCGGTTCTTAGCCAAATAAATAGCACTCTGACTATCACAATGCAACTGAACTTCATCTTGCTCAACATCCAGTTCCTTTACTAGCCCAGTAAGCCATAAGGTTTCTTTAGCAGCTTCAGCTACTGCCATGCACTCTGCTTTAGTTGTAGATAATTCCACAATAGACTGAAGTGTTGATTTCCAACATATAGGTCGTTCACCAAGAGCACACACATACGCAGTTGTAGACCTTTTGTCATCCAAATCACTTAGATAATCTGAATCATCGTACCCCACAAATGAAGGATCATTCTTCTAACTGCCAAAAATAATTCCATTTCCTACAGTGCGCTTCAGATACCTGAAAATCCACTTGACTGCTTCCCAATGTCTCCTTCCTGGTTTAGACATGTATTTGCAGACTTGACTAACAGCATGAGCCATATCAGAACTAGTATATATCATTGCATACATCAATTAACCAACTGCACTGACATAAGGAACCTTTACCATGTCTTTGATTTCCTCATCTATCTTCGGACACTGTTCTGAAGAAAACTTGAAATGATTTGCCAATGGAGTGCTCATAGGCTTAGCATTGCTCATCTCAAACCAGACTAGCACTTTCTCAACGTAGCCTCGTTAAGATAAACATAATCGTCTTGAGCCTTTATCCCGCTGAATCTCCATTTCGAGAATCATCTATGTAGGACCCAAGTCTTTCATGTCAATTTCCTGGCTCAATAAGGAGTCTCAACATAGCCTCGTTGAGATAGACACAGTCGTCTTGAGCCTTTATCCCGTGTGTTGACCTTACTTTTGTGATGATCATTTATAAATCATTTTGAGAAAGGAAGTCTAGCAATATTAACGTTCTAAATCTTACCAATGGTCACTAAACCCTAATGGCTAGGGTAAAACCTAATGAAGCCATTTTAACCTAAACCTTAATGACACCCTAAACTGATCAAATCAGCAATGATAATCCCTGATCTTATCAACTGTTGACCGAACTGGTCAAACTTTGACCCAAATGGTCAAACTAGGTCAAAATGTTCAATCATTGACCCAATGACTACCACATTGACTAAACTGGTCAACCTTTGAACCAAATGGTCTAACTAGGTCAAAATGGTCAACCATGGACCCAATGACCCCCAAATTGACCAAACTGGTCAACTCTTGACCTAAATGGTCAAATTAGGTCAAATTGGTCAATCCATGACCCAATGAACACCACATTGACCAAACTGGTCAACCCTTGACCCAAATGGTTAAACTAGGTCAAAATGGTCAACCCTTGACCCATTAACCACCACATTCACCAAAGTGGTCAAACCTTGACCCAAATGGTCAAACTAGGTCAAAATGGCCAATCCTTGACCCAATGACCACCCCATTGACCAAACTGGTCAACCCTTGACCCAAATGGTCAAACTAGGTCAAAATGGTCAATCTTTGACCCAATAACCACCACATTGACCAAACTGGTCAACCTTTGACCCAAATGGTTAAACTAGGCCAAAATAGTCAATCTTTGACCCAATGACCACCCCATTGATCAAACTGGTCAACCTTTGACCCAAATGATCAAACTGGGTCAAAATAGTCAATCATTGATCCATTGATCAAACTAGTCAACCTTTCACCCAAATGGTCAAACTAGGACAAAATGGTCAATCCTTGACCCAATGACCACCTCATTGACTAAACTGGTCAACTTTAACCTAAATGGCTAAACTAGGTCAAAATGGTAAATCCTTGACCCAATGACCACCCCATTGACCAAATTGGTCAACCTTTGATCTGAATAGTCAAACTAGGTCAAAATGGTCAACCTTGGACCCAATGACCACCACATTGACCAAACTGGTTAACCCTTGACCCGAATGGTCAAATTAAGCCAAGATGGTCAATTCATGACCTAATGACCACCACATTAACCCAATGCCAACCCCATTGACCACTAAGTCAACCTAGACACCAAATTGGTCAAACCTCACTCATTTGATCAATTTGAGACATTAAAATGATCAAACATGATCATTTGATCAACCCTAGTCAAACCTAGGTCTCATCACCAAAATTAATAACCTAATCATTAATTTAACCATGAAAAAGTTAAGTAAATCATTTGGGTACCCTGCACCTGGACTGGTCGACCACAGTCAACCCTGATCAACCATGGTCAACCCTGGGCACTATGGTCAAATTTGGTCAAAATATTCAATTTTGAATCAAATCAATAAAATTAATTAAATGATTAACTTCCAAAATCATTTTGATTAATTTTTGGTTTAATATTATAATTTCCTACATTTTTAATTAATTACATAATTAATTAAAAATTAAATTATAAGTAAATAACCATAAATTAAATTTAAACTCATGACCTCATTCATGACATAAAAAACATATACTTGATTTTTAAAATCAAATTTAACTTATGGAGTGTTACTAATGGGTTACCCATGACCCATAGCATGGTTAACACATTAGCAAACCCATAAATTATCACCTCTAACTAAGGTTAAGAGTTGTCCTGACACCATCATAATGGTAAGGTATATGTTTCATCCCCTCTCAAATTGAGGTGTGACTTGGATGAATATGTGGAGAGAACTTCCCCCCTAATCCAATGGAAAAGAAGACTTAGCCAAGTCATCATTTTCACCATAATTAGCTTCATCATGACATATCATGGAAATGGGAGAAGGAATGTTTATGTGCAATCTCATCTCCAACCTATTGAATGAGTCATGAAGCTCATATAGGGGAGGCTAATTCGAACCATCTTAAGAAGCCTTAACCACCTCATGGATGAGCCAATGAAAGCAAGTCAAATTATGAACCATACTTTCACCGTTGTTGAACCCAACATGGGCTGATCTTGGAAAGATAAATTAATCCTATCTGATCCTGTGTTCCAAATCATAGTTCTTAGTCACATTAGGTTTAACTTAATAAACCCTAATTAGGTCTAACAAATCATTTAGACCTAATTAAACCAAGTTAGACCTTAATCACATTAGGTTTTACTTAACAGACCCTAATTAGGTCTAAGACACCAATTAAGACCTAATTAAATCAAGTTAAACCTTAATCACATTAGGTTTAACTTAATAAATCTTAATTAGGTTTAACCCATGATCAGACCTTATTAACCCTAATCAACCATAATCCAATTAGATTTAACTACAATTAAGTCTAATTAATCAATTAAACCTTTCAAAAATTAGGTTTAATTATCCTTAATCTAATTTGACAACCACTATTAAGTCTAACTCAATTAAACCTTATCCAAATTAGGTTTAATTAACCTTAACATAATTAGAATTAACCATAATTAAGTCTAATTAATCAATTAAATCTTACCTAAATTATGTTTAATTAACCATAACCCAATTAGACTTAACCACTATTAAGTTTAATTAATCAATTAAACCTTAGTGGTTAAGTCTAATTAATCAATTAAACCTTACACAAATTAGGTTTAATTAACTTTAACCGAATTAGACTTAACCATTATTAAGTCTAATTAATCAATTAAACCTTACACAAATTAGGTTTAATTAACCTTAACATAATTACACTTAACATCTATTAAGTCTAATTAATCAATTAAATCTTACCCAAATTAGGTTTAGTTAACCTTGCCATAATTAGACATAACCATAATTAAGTCTAATTAATCAATTAAACCTTACCCAAATTAGGTTTAATTAACCTTAACATAATTAGACTTAACCCAAATTAAGTCTAATTAATAAATTAAACCTTACCTGAATTAACTTTAATAAACCTTAACCTAAATAGACTTAACCAAAATTAAGTCTAATTAATCAATTAAACCTTACCCAACTTAGGTTTAATTAACCTTAACCCAATTAGACTTAACAACTATTAAGTCTAATTAATGAATTAAACATTTCTCATATTAAGTTTAATTAATCTTAACCCAATTTGACTTAACCACTATTATGTCTAATTAATCAATTAAACCTTACCTAAATTAGGTTTAATTAACCTTAACCCAATTAGACTTAACCATTATTATGTCTAATTAATCAATTAAACCTTACCCAAATAAGGTTTAATTAACCTTAACAGAGTTAGAATTAACCATAATTAAGTCTAATAATCAATTAAACATTACCCAAATTAGGTTTAATTAACCTTAACATAATTAGACTTAACCATAACAATGTCTAATTAATCAATTAAACCTTACCCAAATTAGGTTTAATTAACCTTAACCTAATTAGACTTAACCACAATTAAGTCTAATTAACCAATTAAACCTTACCTAAATAAGGTTTAATTAACCTTAACCTAATTAGAATTAACCCTAATTAAGTCTAATTAATTAATTAAACCTTACCAAAATTAGGTTTAATTAACTTTAAATAATTAGACTTAACCAAAATTAAGTCTAATTAATCAATTAAACTTACCTAAATTAGGTTTAATTAACCATAACCCAATTATACTTAACCACCAATTAAGTTTAATTAATCAATTAAACCTTACCTAAATAAGGTTTAATTAACTTTAACCTTATTAGACTTAACCACAATTAAGTCTAATTAACAAGTAAACATTACCCAAATTAGGTTTAATTAACCTTAATATAATTAGATTTTACCATAATTAAGTCTAATTAACCAATATGACCTTATCTAACTTGGATTAATTAACCTATACTTAGGTTCAACCCAACTTGAACCTAAGACAAACTTAAACCTTTTAGGTTCAACATACATTAAACCTAATCTTAACCTATACTTAGGTTCAACCCAACTTGAAAACTTAAACCTTCTAGGTTCACCATACATTGAACCTAACATTAACTTATACTTAGGTTCAACCTAACTTAAGTCTGAGTCAAACTTAAACCTTTTAGGTTCGACGTACATTGAACCTAACCTTAACATATACGTAGGTTCAACCTAACTTGAACCTGAGTCAAACTTAAACTTTTTAGGTTCAACCCAACTTGAACCTGAATCAAACTTAAAACTTTAAGGTTCAACATACATTGAACATAACCTTAACCTATACTTAGATTCAACCTCACTTGAACCTGAGTCAAACTTAAACTTTTTAGGTTCAACCCAACTTGAACCTGAGTCAAACTTAAACCTTTTAGGTTAAACATACATTGAAACCAACCTTAAACTATACTTAGGTTCAACCCAACTTGAACCTTAGTCAAACCTAAATCTTTTAGGCTCAACATAAATTGAACGTAACCTTAACCTATATTTCGGTTCAACTCAACTTGAACCTAAGTTAAATTCAAACCTTTTAGGTTCAACATATATTGAACCTAATCTTAATCTATACTTAGGTTCAACTCAACTTA